>VCJL01001701.1:5703-16642 GCA_024139405.1 Backusella mclennaniae | reverse complement strand
ACCAAAAAAAAAAAAAAAAAGCTGCATCCTTTTCGCTTGAAATGAACAGGCTGATGTTCAGCAACATATATTCTTTATGAATAAGGTTTATTTCAAACAAATGATATGCAATTCAATCATTTCTCCAGATACCAAATTGAGCTTCCCAGAAAAGCAATCACCGTAATATAGGTACATTATCATCATTATGACATGATCACAAGGTAAGAGATGCAAAATGTGGTTTCATTTTGATAGTTTAATAAATATATAATTTCCCTCCCTCTCTCCCTCTCTCCCTCTCTGATATCATAGGAAGGGTCGTTATATTAGGCAAAATTACAAGATCAAAGCAAGAAAAAAAAGTGATCCTAATTCTGCACTATGACAAAAAAAAAAAAGGGTTCTGGATGGGCAAGTAAACAAACAAAGTGAATCTAATCAGGGTGGATGTTTGTTTGTTTATTTAGGCTTTAAACTGATGTGTAGATACCCAAAACTATGATGATTCTGTCGTTTCACCTCGGTAAATTCATTATGTCATTTCTTTAATATAGAAGGTAAATATTGATTTTCATTTTTACTCCTTTTAGAAACTATTTTATGTTTACATCATTGCTTGTAAGGTAGATCAATAGTAATTAGATCATATTTTCCTACTACTTGTGTTGGAACACTTGAATTTCGATGTATTATTGAACTTAGTTGTGGCTATTTACCGGAGGTTAAAATAGCTTTGGTTTTATTTAAAGCTTTTGAAAGTACACAAGATCTAAAAAACTTCTCGATGGCAACCCTTAGATTCAAAAGCAAGGGAATACAAAACCAGCTCTACGATGCGTTATAAGAAAATTATATATCTAATATTGAGCAATAATTACTTTTCTCTTATATTTTCTTTATATGCTTGAACTCTCTTTTCGCAATTGATTGATTTAGTTCCAAAATTAAAAAAATTAAAAAAAAAAACTCTTAGGCGAGGTCTTTCATTAAGCCAGATTTTGAAAGCTTGGTATTTGTATTTTAATTAAAGTTACATAGTTTATAAGCACATCAAAGCTTATAAATATAATTAGGGTTTTCAGCGTCTGTTGGATCTTCTTTATGGCATGTCTCGTCAGTAGGATCATTGAGACGTTTTTTATTGATTTTGGACATGTTATGACGGCATATCCAAAGCAAAAAAATGGAAACAGCATCCACTGCAATATATGTGATCATGGCGCCAAGATACACCGGTTTTTGAGAATCAACCATAAGTAATGGACCAATCAGCTTTCCTACTGATATTGCAGCAGCTGCTGAGCTTACGTAGAATATCTTTTTTGTATAACCCGCGACGTTACTTGTTATAGCAGCATAGATGAGGACCATTCCAAAACCGGAAACCATGGAAATATAAAGTCCAACCAGCTTCGCTTTATATAATGGTATAGTTATTAAAAGTAAGATTCCAAGACATGTGGTGGCATGAGTAACAAGCAATGTGTAGTGGATGTGGCCGTATCTACCAACAAACCAAACACCAATAATGGAAAAAGCGATTTTCATTATACCACCAGGCATATTTAATACGATAGCATTTAAACCCTAAAAGATACAAATGAGTAAGCATTGATTCCCTTGGTTCAGTGTTCCTATGTCCTTTACCGAGTATCCAAAATTAGCAATGATAGTAGAACTGAATGTTTGTAATGCACCTGTTTGAAGGTTGGTGAAGATAGTAGAAATAATGTAAAAGTAATATCGTGATTCCATTAAGCACTCCTTTATCTGACCATAATCTATTTTTTTTGTGACAACAACTGCAGAATCGCGTATTCGGAGATCAACAATCTTTTCTTGTTCTGGTGTAAGGTTAAGTATCTTTGCTTTTGGATTATCCACCATAAACAAGAGAACAAGGATGCCCCACAAAACTGTAACTCCACCCAAAATAATCATCAGCCTAAAATATAAATATTAAGTTATACTTTACATTTACATCCAATACAAAAGATAAATTACCATTGCCATGAATGGAGTCCTCTTGTTCCATCCATATAACCAATACCATACCCAATGAGACTTCCAAATGTTAACGCCACCGCATTTCCCAAGGTAATAAGACTAATCCTTCTAGCTTGTTGATGACGGCGATACATCCTACTAATAATGATAACGCAGCATGGATTTGCGCTTGTCTCAAATAAACCTAGTGCAAAACGTAGAACCACAAGATGAGCGTAAGTTTTTGCAAGGGAAGTTAGCATAACCATCGATCCCCATAAAATAGCCAATACGCCCAAGAATATTTTTGGAGGAAATTTGTGAATTAAAACTGCAGTTGGTATCTAAAGTATTACATTTATGAACGTAAAGATGAATAAGTACTGAGTGAATCACCTTCTTCCATCACACTCCCCCTGATCTTACCTGAGCAGCTAGAGAGGCGATAGATAAAACAGATCCCAAAAACCCAAGCTGATTATTGGAAGTATTTGTATCAGATAAGATCCCCATAACAGCTGCATAATTGATCGCAAGCGCGTCCAGAAACTACATATTATGTGTCTCATTTATTAATTGTGCCTCCAGATCATCATGTATGTGCATAACTCTCATATGTGAATTTACCTGTAGAAAGCATACCATTCCTACAAATGGCATTACATATAAATAATCTAACTTTCTTACAATTGTTCTTTCTTCAGCTCCAGAAACTTTATCCATAGAATCCTCTATATCCTTCTCATATATTGTAGGCTCTTTGCTGTCCATTATTTAAAAACCTTAGTTGTTTGTTTCAATGTATATAAAAAAGACAATATTGTTTATATTTGAAAGAAACGAGGTTTTATATAAAGTATCGGTAGTTACACGTAAAATAACGAATCATATGAGCAGCGTGTTCCTTTATCCTTTCCAAGTTATACTTTTTGAGAACGAATGAGGAAATCATTGAAAAGATGTATTATGATAAATAGTTAATATCAACACCTACTAACTTATAGTCTATTATAAACAGTAAAGTTACTTTGATTAGCAATAAAAAAAATAAAATAAAAGAAGATATAAATACGTATGGTTCAATGAAACGCCATTTTTTGTTGGATCTGAAACTTCAGCTTAAAATGACATGCAATGAAACTCGTTATTTTAATGTTTGTTGTTTACAATTATTGTGAAAAAAAAACAAATATATTTTGACTTGTTGAATACGTGAATACACCCACACATCTTAGAGTTTGTAGCTATATCTTGGATAATGGATAGAAACTGGAACTTGCTGGCTACTTAATGGAAAGAAGCAAAGCAAAATAACGCGTAATTGAATTTGCTCAAATTTGATATCCTTTATATATAGAAAGAAAATGGGTCGGCATACAAAAGTGCTATGTTTACAATTGATACTGCTGTAAATGGAATAGAACGTTCTTATTTTGTATATATTAAGTTATGGGTAGCAAATCATATCGATGCGTTTAGTACCTGAACCACTAGATGCTTCCAGAGTAAATACTAAAAGTATCGTTTTCAAGTATCACCAATTCAATTTCTGCTGTAAATATTTGAGAAAAAACCTTGTTTCAGACTCTTTGGAAACTCTCAGGGTTCGAATATACTCTACAATGATGCTTTAATAACATACCAATAGTCATCTCGATTTTGGCTTTTTTTTTAGAATGAGTGTATTTAATGTCAAATATTTATATTTTTCTTAGAGAAACTACTTTTATTTATTGATATATTGTATTTTTCATATTTATAAAATATAGAAAACGAGAACTGATATGTGTAATGACTTTAGTTCAATATAACCTTAAACGACTTAAAATTAAGCGAATGTTTTTTAATGTTTTTGGCGACTTGACGTTCACGACTCGTCGCTTTAGGTTACTACCTCTTTTGTGTCCTTTGTGTTCAACTTCTTGTTTATAATGGTCACGGCTACACAATATTGTTTTAAACCCGGATAATGCATTAGCTCTTGACAAAAAAAAACTTGTGGAATTATCAACGAAAAAGTTGCATTTTTGGTCCAACACTGTGCTATATTGGCAAAATACAGCCTTTATCCCGTAAGTTTGGCGGATGTCTACATCATTGAGATTCCTGATGTATGGTTCGACAACATTTTCATGTGGGGGAACCCTTATCAATTTTGGATGATCGCTCCTTCTCATATCGTCTTTTAGAACAGAATTCGCTACAAAAAGAATAAACTTACCAGCTCATCTTTCGAAGACAAGATTTCGAACGATATTGGCGCCTTTACAAAATAACAGAATGGGTGATGGAAAAAAAAAAAACAAGTTGTTCTGAAAGATAAGAAAGCCCTTATATTAAGGCTCGGGACTCATTCCTATTTATATTGAAGTATGACGATACTATTTTCTTTATATCAGTATTTTAATCGCATTGCATCACTAAACATATCAGTCATTGGTGTCCCATCCCAAAAAAAAAAACAGGCACTTATGCTTAAAAAAAAATTGCTTATTAAGCTGGAACTCCAGGTTTTTTTTGAAAGTGACCTCCTAGCGTGGACATTCTCTACTTTACCTTTATTTTGATACTTCATCTTTTGAACTATTTCCACCAACATTATTTTTAGTAGGATAATCCTGACTTTTGCATTTTGATGAAAAGCATATTTTTAAGACTTTCATCTCACTCGATTTGGGAAGGAAGAAGGGGCAAGTTTTTCTTTTTTTTTTTTTAATTTCAATGTATTTTAGTAAACTTGAATCAAGATTAAAGTTTCATTTTATCTATCAAATAATCTCTTTCAATCAAATCAGCAAATATCCATCTAACCATATTAAGAACTCTCTTTGTTTGAATTTGCCAGCTTACCAAGATGAAGGGCGGAACAAAGTTACAAGATTTTCTATTTTTGACCTGATCTTAGATCATGGGAGCACACATCCATCTCGGTGATAGCATTAGCATGTGCTTTCAATGTTAACCTTTATAATGAAAAATCAGTAAAAATGTGAAAAAGAAAAACCATTTATGCATCTAATAGAATAGTAGTCTTCACATGAACTGTTTTTAGATATAAAAGTTACATTTCATCACATCTTTTTTCTGTATCCCAAAAAAAAATTACATCCTATTCACTTAAAATGAACAGGTTGATGTTTCAGAAACGTACCTTCTTTATGAACAAGGTTCATTTTATACAAATAAGAAACCAGTCCATCATTTCTCCAAATACCAAATTGAGCTTTCCAGAAAAGCAACTATCACAATGTGAGTCTATTATCATAATATGGCGGATCAATCACTAAAAAAAGCCCATTTAGCGAAACAATTCATGCGTACTAAAACAAGGACATTGGCAAGATCACAAGGAAGGGTCGTTATACTAGGTAAAAAAGTGACAAGATCAAAACAAAATGTGATTCTAATTCTGTTCATAGGTTCTGGATGGGCAGGTAAAAAAACAAAACAAAATTGAATGCTAGTTGTGATATTTATTTTTATATATAGGCTTTAAATTGATGCGTGAATTGGATACGCAAAACTACGATGTTTCTGTCATTTCACCTCGGTAAATCATGTCATTTTAATATATATTGATTTTCTTACATGCCCTTTTTTTTAGAAACTATTTTGTGTTTACACCATTGCTTGCAAGGTAAAGACAGTAATTAGATCATCAGGGTTTGTGACTCATATTTAATTTAGTACTTCTGTTGGAACACTTGAATTTCGATGTATTACCGAGCCTATTCGTGGCTATTCCAAAGACATCAGCTACTATCAGGCCTTTTGTGATAAAATAGGTAATTCAAGACTTGTCTATATAAATATGCAGTGTGCTTAAAAATGTTTATTTGAAATAAAGATTTGGAAAATCAAGTTATTCATTGTACTTCTAACGTCAACAACGGTACGTTATCATAGTAATAAAGGGGATGGATGTATTAATATAGATGCTTCTTTTTTATAGATCAGGAACCGAAGACATTCTTATTAGACTATGATAAATTGGTCATCAGTGTCGGTTCCTATTCAAATACATTTGGTATCCCTGGTGTCAAGGAGAATGCCTATTTTCTTAAAGATGTCCAAGATGCTAGAAATATAAGAAAACGATTGATCGAATGTAAGAAATATAACGATTTAATATAGCTCATTTTGTAATATGAAATTAGGTTTTGAATATGCATCACAACCTGGCCTTAGTGACGAGGAAAAAGAAAATAAATTACACTTTGTTGTTGTTGGCGGTGGTCCCACGGTAATGAAAAAAAAAAAAAAAAGATTCTTAGTATTGCATCGCCTAACACTTTTTTAGGGCATTGAGTTTTCGGCCGAACTATATGATTTTATAGCAAACGATCTAGCTAGAATATACCCAGATTTAATAGACAAAACCAGGATGACACTTTATGATGTGGCACCCAAGATATTGAGCTCATTTGATTCTCAACTTGCTGAGTATGCTCATAGAAAATTTAATAGAAAGGGAATTCAAATAAAAACACGTAAGCTCCCCTCCCCTTAGTTTTATCAAACACTCACTATTTAATAGAAAAATTTGTAGAAGAAGTGAATAAAAACCATCTTGTACTCAAAGATGATGGAAAAGGTTAGTATATAGCTAAAAGAAAAAAGAAAAAAGTATCTTAAATTATTTCAATAATAGTTCCTTATGGTCTTTTGGTATGGTCCACAGGACTCATGAGAAATCCATTGATTGAGTCGTTTTCAGAAGCAAAAAAAGACGAGTCTGGACAAAGGTGATTGGCTTTTTTAATTCCCATCTCGTAAAAAAAAAAAAAAATGGCTCATTTTTCTTAGGATCGTTACTGATGGACGCTTACGAGTCATCGATAGTGAAACAGGCACGCCTTTTTCAAATATGTAAGTTATATAGCAAATCATGATTATGTATTCATCCATCCTTTTAAAAGTTATGCATTGGGTGACTGTTCCACTATTGAAGGAAACGATCTACCAGCAACCGCACAAGGTAATGGTTCTTTAGAAGTAGCAAAAAATAAAGTCTAAAGGTATTATAGTTGCCACACAAAAGAGTGACTATCTTTGCAAGATGCTCAATCTTTCTGCCAAAAAAGGATATGAAGAAAAGGGCAACGACTTTAAGTTTAGAAATAGGGGCATGATGGCCTATATAGGATCCTCTGAAGCGCTTGTAGACATGTCTTCTGTTCATGAAATGGCAAAACAATCGGGTCGACTTTCATGGCTGTTGTGGAGATCTGCTTATTTTAGTATGAGTATGAACATTCGTAATAGGATGCTCATTGCCTATCATTGGTAAATATATATATATATATTTATTTATTTTTTTGCTTTTACTAAATTATGATATTTTCTATAGGTTTCTTACTTGGAGCTTTGGTCGAGATATTAGCCGATTTTAAATCTCTCACTCACTTGGTATACATTCATTCATCTTTTTTATTTACTTTCCTTATCGGATAGAGAGTTCTTTATATGCTGTTATTATTATTATATTTTATTTTGCTACATAAAACATTCCTTTTAAAATGACAACTGAATTTAATATATTTTCTCGTTTTTAAAATCGATCAGCATGATTTCAAGTGATCAGCTATCCATTTACTCGATTTTGATTGGTAAAAAATCACGCTCATTCACCTTTGATGATCACGAAAGCCTTTTGTGTTTGAAGTGTGTGTCTGTATATTTTTATCCATCATCTTGGGTGATGTTTTTTTTTCAACAAGTACAAAAAATAATAGAAAATAAAAAGAAAGAGAGAGAGAACTGGCATATTGGTATCTATTTTTTGATCCAAAAAGCGTGACTTTGACTTTTTGTCATTGGGGAAAGTAGAAAATAAGGTTCTCTTTGAGAACTTTCTGTTTTTCTTACTCTTTTTCTCTTTATCCTCCCTTTTTTTTATTATTTAAAAAAAAAACCTCAATAATGTCTGTTCCAGCCAAGGGTAAAGTAAAGTAGAAAGATACTCCCCCTTTTTTTTTACTTCTTTTCTTTGATAAGTCTGTCTCACCAAGTTGTTTTATTCACAGAAATACCAGTACTGGAAAGTCTCATTACCATTCGTCATAAACTCTCTGCTTTAAAGAAAGATAGAGACTTATACATTGACCCAAATGTGATTATCGAGCTATTTAAAGAAACAGAAAAGCAAGTAGAAAAGCTCAACGACCTGCGCACAGGTGACATTTGGAACTCATCTTCACGTAACCGATTGAACGACGTGTTGGACGATGTTATGGCCTTGTTGTCACTGTTTTTTATGAGTATTGGAAGAAACAGAGAAAGTAACGTAGACAAAAAGTGATAAAAAAAAAGAGTGATATTATGCCAACTTGATTATATAAACAGGTCCAGCAGTCTATGTGCATTTAGCTACAGTAGAAGTAAAGTATATTGATTTTATTAAATCATTTTTATTAAACTAACGAAAAAAAAAATAGCGTTATTTGGATCAATTAGCACACATGGGCACTTACACAGACTCAATGTTATTGGAAAATAAAGAGAGACTAAATGATATTGAAACTATTCTCGATTCAGACACTTCCGAGTCTTGTTTTGTTGAATTGCTAAAGCATAAATATGATCGTTGCAGTAAGTAAGTTGGTGGTGTTTATTATTTTATAACATTTTTATATATAACATACTTTCTAGAACAAATGCTTGAGTCTTTATTACTTACAACTCAGGATGTATCACCTACTTTGTAAGTTTCATTTTCTTTTTCTTCTCATTATCTTACTCATTTTTGAACTACTTTAGAAAGCCATTACAGGAAAGTTTGGTCAGCTTAAGACGTGACTTGGCTCTTGTCGCTCAAAATCCTGCTGGTTTTAGTGCTTCAGATATTAGAGAAATCCAAGACAAGGTATTTGATATATGGAGAGTGTAGGATTGATATATAAACACTACTTTATTCAGGTACGCAAATTGGACAACTCAAAAACTGAACTTTTCCAGTCGGATCCTAAAGGAAAGGCCTTGATTGAAGGATTATTGGAACAACTTTATGAAGAAACACAGGATTTAATGGCGTCAACAAACAGTGTATCTGAATCATTGGTTCCAATCGTAGACAGATTGAAGCAGATTAAGGGTCAACTTGAAAGATTGGCATTGACACATAAATGGACGCTAAGAGAGACAGATCTTTATACGTACCATGTAAGGGATATATATATGTAATTATTGACTATTCGTCTTGACCAGTTCTATCTCCTTAGTTGCAACTTCAGGATGTAGAGAAACTAAGACAGGATGGAAAGTTTAGGGATTCGGAATCGGATGTTGTGCCTGAAGGACAGGCGGTGGTTAACTTTTTGTTACGTGGATGTTATCGTATCATGGCCAAGATGTTGAGTGAGAATGTACCAGTGGCAGAAGCATTGATGCCGGTTCATAATCAATTGAGTACAGTACGAAGATGTTTGATTGAAGTAACAAAATGGGGTAAACCCGACTCTGGTAAGATATATACGTATATTTATAGTGTAAAATGAGTATATAGTAATAATATAAATCTACATTTATTTTAAATATTCTAGTACGAGATCTTTATCCGTAAGTATTTATAAAAACAAGGGTAATGGTAATATGAATACATATTAATGAGTGGTTGTATTAGATATCAAATGAAATTGGCTAGTATAGATAATATGAGGGTAAACGGTACATTCTGTGATGAAGACGGTAATATTCCAGAAGGACAAGCCATTTGTATAGCATTGTTAAATGAATGTTATGACATTCTTCATGAATTAATCGCTGCTGTTGATGCTTAAATAACAAAATCGCTACTTTATCATTATTTGTTTTTGTCTATAAAAGTCTAAGCTGTTTTCTTCCCTTTATTAATCAAGATAAGATATATATATATATATATAATTGACTATTTCTTTTCTGCAAATAAATCATCAAAGATAGCCTTCACACTGTCATAAACTTGTTCAACAGGTTGATTACAGGTAACCTTTCTAACCTTGTCTTCCTTTTCGTACATGTCAATAACAGGCATGCTTGTTTCAGTAAAGACAACAAAGCGCTTCTTGATGGACTCAATATTATCGTCAACACGGCCAGAGCTTTCTCCACGCTTCAAAAGACGCTTCAACATGATTTCCTCGGGACATTCAAAGTAGAGTACCAATTTGGAAGGAACAACAACCTCTTCAAATTTGATGGCCTGATCCATCTTTCGGGGGAAACCATCGACCAAGAAACGACTACCCTTTCCTTGAGCCATGGCTTCCTTCATGGCTTGTTCCAAGAGAGCGATGGTGACTTCCATTGGTACAATTAAACCCTCACGAATGTAGTGATTGATCATTTCTCCATACTTGGATCCTTCACGCTTTTGTTCAGCACGCAATAAATCACCAGCTATTATTTATTCCTATTTTATCAGTTCCTCCTATTATTTATTCATAACAAGTCTATTCTTACCCGACAAGTGAACAAATCCATAATCTCTAGTCAACTTTTCACAGTTTGTGCCCTTGCCAGATCCAGGTCCACCTTTTTGTAATAATAAAAGAAAAATGTAAGCTTATAAATTCAACATGATAAGCAAAGATGATATTACCCAATACAAAGACAACAGTGACCTCTTCAGGTGAGAATGCAGGTACAGGCTTTTCTTGCTTGGGAGCTTCTTGCTCTTGCTTGGGAGTCTCCTTTTCTTCTACTTTTCTAGGCATAGCTAATATATATATATATATTATTATTATTATTGTTAGAATGGTGTACTGCTTTATTCTCCATATATTTATATTACCATTGCCATTCTTTGAAGTTGCAAAAGTGTAATAAGCAGTTAAACCCATCGAGGCAACTGCCAACATGGCAGGAACACTAGGGGAACCGCTGCTTTTGGGGGCAGCACTAGAATATAAGCGCTGTGTCAAAGGCTTCTTAAATGCAGAAACACGTCCTGCGTTGCGGCGAAGAATGGCGGAAAACATGATGAAGAAAAAAG
>VCJL01001691.1:34096-45159 GCA_024139405.1 Backusella mclennaniae | reverse complement strand
AAAAAAAAAAAGAGAAAAGAAGGAATATAACTTGCCGATACTGTTTACCAATACCTAACAGTTCCCTAGTGTCCCAAAAAATAATTAAATAAGCATTCTTGATAACAGTACATATGAATAAAGCAAAACATGGATACCTTTTTTTCTTTTGATTTTGACTGATCAAGATACATTTTTCTATTTATTAGAAAAAAGAATTTCCTTCATTATTTAGAAATACAATGGGTGTCCCGGGTCTGAAAATCCCATTGGGGATCGACACCTGGTATCCCGTCGTCAAATCTCACTCATAACCTTTCGGAAATTAAGAGTGTATAAAGGATGTCCATGGGAAAGTAATTAGCATCAATAAAATGGGTTTTTTTTTTCGCTTTTTTATTATGATGCTTTTACTCTAAAAAAAACATAATAAAGCACTTATAAATATATGCACATTGTGTTAATAGAACGAAATTTCCAGTCAAGAATCACAAATTCAGAGAATCATGTATTTGAACTTGAGAAATTTATAGGTGTTCCTCACCGTGAAGTATTCAGTTTGACTGGATTCAATATTACCGGTTTTGCCATTCAAATACTTCATAAGTGTTCGTTTCATATCATTGAAAAAGTTCATAAATAGAGATATCATTGGAGATTACAGCCCCTAGTTGAAAATTCCCAGTTTGGGAAAGAACGCTAGGGAAAGAACAAGCAGAGGTCGCTTTTACATAATACTTATTTTATCTATTGTTCTTGTTCTTGACAATAGCAGGGTATCGTTGAGTTTCACATGTTTTCATGCAAATAAAAAAAAAATAAACAGTGAAAAGAAAACACCACGTTTTGTCTGGAATTGAATACTTCCGTTGGTAAAAATAGTTTCACTGAAGGTGTATCACGCAAAAAACGTGCTGTTTAAATTTTCATTTACAAAATAAAGTAATAACATATGCAAATGTTGTACGTAAAATGAAAATTACGAGTTCTTTTTAACGATTTCAGGCACCATTTTTCTTTATGGCAAAAACTAAAAATAAACGATCCAAGTCTTTGTTTTTTTCTGACAGGTTTTCAATGTTACATCGAATCTTGAAAAATCTACGCCTTTTTTCTCATGTCTTCAGAAATAGGAGAGAAGGTATGCTAATAATAGGCGAAATGTTAAAATTAGATGATTATTCTGAATTACCATGGCTTTTTTTTAAAAAATGACCTTTTCATTCTCATGTAACACTGGCTTTGACGTTTACAAAACCAAGAAATTTAAATGTAGAGCACTAAAAGAACCTTGGAAATACTATTATTAATTCCAATGCGAAATTTTTAATTCAATGAAATAGTAAGTTGGTTATCATTCATGTTGAGGATGGTATTCCCTTTGATAAAAAGGGCTTGGAAAACCATCACCATGAGAGAACAAGTGACTGCTCTGAACAGTGAAATTGTCTGAGTCAGACTTCCAGATCTTTCCAAAAGGGATTCTTACTAATGCAGAAAAAAATTATGGTGGCTTATGCCTTCGATTATTAGACAAAAGTTGAGACAAAATTAAATCAGGTTCTATTATCATTTTCTCTTTTAACTATGTCTTTGACTCAAGCAGAAGTTGCTCTTCTTTTAGGAACAGAATTAACCTCTGACTCTCCTTATGCAGCTTGTGTATCTGATATTCAGAACGGACAGTATGCTGCTGCCATAAAAAAGAGCCCTCTCTTTGAACAAGCAGCCAAAGATGCCGACAGTTTAAAAGCAACAGGCGACATTCAAGCTTGGGTGAAGGAGCATTTGGAGAAAATCGACACAACCGATGAAAAGACACAATTGGAGCTGCTTATTACTGCTATCGCTTGTTTAAACAGCTTTATTCAAGTCAACTGGACAGGACCTGGATTGGACTTTGAAGTGTCTGAACTCTTTTGTCTTGAAAAGGACCAACCTGTCGAAAAAAAAATGCACGCGATTTGTTTGAAAACGCTCTCAGTAGACAGTGAAGAAGTCTATCATCTTACACAGCAACTCCCATTATTATCTATTGCTCGTACCGTGTTATTATACCTTTGCAACAAATCATGTTTCACTGCTTCCTTTTGGTCTATGCGCGCCGTTTTCATTCAGCAACAACTTTTGGACGAGTTTACTGGTTCTCTTAAAAATGAGCTGATGAAGCTTGCTGAACAGAGTATCAAGGATATGGAAAATCAAGAAGGATTGGATAAGGCAGTACTCGAAGGTGTCAAGGTTCGCCACGAATTGGAGTTGGGTTTGATTTATAGCTACTTTGGACAAGATAAGGACGCATTAGACAAGATGGAATCAGCTCAAAAAGAATCAGGTTTTAAATGGTCATTAACTGGTGCTCTTGGTCGTCGTACAAAGTTCCAAACGTTTGATATCTCTCAACTTGTCATCCTCGCCGAAAGTAAAAACGCACAGCAGACAGACGATGAAGCTGCCAGACCCGAAAATCTTGAATTAAACGACGACACTGTGTTGGACCATATTGCTTTCACTGAAAATGAAAAGAACAAGGACGAAAAGAGTAAACGTCATGGAAATTTGAATGTGATTGATCAATGCATACTTTTGGCTTTTTGCTTAAATGTCAAGAACACCAATCCTGACCACGGTATTACTACAGAACAGATGGTTCCCTATGTCACCCGTGTCTTGGAAAATGCAAATAACTGGATGGTTCATACCATGGGCTTATTATTACGCTCTCGTCTTGAAGCTCACAAGGGACGCACCGTTGAACGCGCCGCTCTTCAATTGCAAGCATTGGTCGATCAAGTCAAGGTCGAGGACTCTACAGTACAGGAACGTCTTTCATTCTTTTATGATTTGTTGTTGCCTAGTAAGTGGGAGATGGAACGTGAGCTGGCTCGCCGCTTTGTCTCGTTGGGTGTTATCCGCTCTGCATTGGAAATCTTTGAACGCCTTGAAATGTGGGAAGATGTTATTTCTTGTTATCAGATGCTTGACCAACCTCAGAAAGCTAAGGATGTATTGAATGATTTGATGGAAAAGAACCCTGATTCCCCCAAGTACTTGTGTATTCTCGGTGATTTAGAAGCAGAGCCTGAGCATTGGAAGAAGTCATGGGAAGTCTCTGGACATCACTATGCTCGTGCCATGCGTAGTTTGGGCTCTTATCTTTACAAGCGTGAAAACTACGAAGAAGCTATTGAATGCTACCAAAAGGCTCTGGATATCAATCCACTTTTTGAAAGTTCCTGGTATATTTTGGGTTGTGCTGGTATGTTTATTGAGAACTGGGAGGTAGCCTCTCGTGCCTTTCAACGTGTTGTTGCCCTGGATGATGACCAGCCCGAAGCTTGGAACAACTTGGCCAGTATTTACATCAAAATGGATAGAAAAACAGATGCTTTTTTGGCTTTGAAGCGTGCAACAAAGATGAAATTCGACAACTGGAAAATGTGGCAAAATTTACTATTCGTGTCTGTTGATGTTGGACAATTCCCTGATGCCATTTATTCTATGCAGCGTGTTGTTGAGTTACGTTGGGATAAAGTCCGTGAACAAGCAGTTGACATACAAGTATTACGCATGTTGGTGGAAAATGTCATCCAGAATTGGAAAGATCCCCATGACCGTGATGGTGCACGTCTTTCGGGCCATGTCAAACGTTTATTAGAAGAAGTCATTTTATCTCGTATCACAAACTCACCAGACATTTGGATGATTTGCTCAAAATTCTACTTGTGGCAACAGCATTATAAACAAGCACTTGATACGTCCATCAAGTCCTATCGATCTGTTATGCATGACCCACGTATTGAAACCGAAGAGTCTATCTTTGAAGATGTAACTACTGTAGCACTCGAGACAGTTGATATGTACGAAAACTTAGGCGAGAAGCAAGAAGATGGTGAACCTGTCTGTGCCGATTGGAAATACCAATCACGTCAAATACTTAAGGGTTTAATGGGTAAAGTGCGTGATGTCTTTGAGGACACACCATCATTTGAAAGACTAAAAGAACGTATGGACGATTTGAGAAATGCTTAATTCACTTAACCTCTCATGTATTCTACATTATCATTATTAATAAAAATTAAATAAACTAATAAAACCTTTGTATTTGATACATTTAAAAGCAATATTAATATAATAAAAAGATATAAAAATAACTCATTTCTCTTTCATGGGACACATGTCTGTATTGAGTGTTTATAATAGAAACTCTCTTTTTTATTTTAATAATAAAACAACTTGTTACACCAAGTTAAAAACCGATAAAAACTTTTTATATCATGATAAGTTCAAAATTGCAATAGTGTGAACAATTAGATTATAATAAATGGTGACCATGGTGCAACTATTATAATGTTGCTATTAATATAGACAAGATGATTTACGTCTTTGGTTTTGCTGTCAAAACGTTTTAAAAATAAAACTATATATGAATCAAGTTAGACTTCTTTACATTCCAATATCCGATCAAGGCTGACTGATTACCGAAATTAGCAAAATTTTGGTTGTACACTTCACATTTCGCAATGTTACAAAAACTGAACACAAGACAACTTGCTACTCTCCTATTTAAGCCTTTTCACTTCAAATAAATGATCTTTAACTCTCCGATCCTATTGAGTTTTATTTATCTTTAGCTTGTTCCTACCCATTCTTGTTCTTCTTGTTCTTCTTCATTCTTCCCTTTACCCTCCTTTCCTTTTTTTTAAAATATATATATATATATATATAGTATAGACTATAACTATGTCAAGCGAAGAAATCATTGCCCCAAGCTGCCAGGGCTGTTCAAAGTCGATAGAAGAGGGAGCAGTTGTTGCTTTTGGTGAAGCTCTCTTTCATGTCAATTGGTACATTTCGGTTCATCATCATGTTTCAAAAAAAAAAGACAGCCATTAACTTGTTTAAAAATAGTTTTGTTTGCGCCAAGTGTAAAGAAAGAGTTAATAACCAAACGAATTTGTTATTATTAGACGATGGAAGACCAGTTTGCGATAACTGTTCCTATAACTGTGTTTTATGCCATCAAGTGATTCGAGACGAAGCTATTATGACAGGTAATTAATTAAAAAAAAAGTTATTGTCTCTAATTATCATTAATAATTACTATATTAATAACTAATTCGCTTATCGTTACAATAGGTGACAAAGCATACCACACCGAGTGCTTCAAATGCTCTTCATGTAAAAATAAGATCGAGGACTTGATCTTCACACAGACTACAAAGGTGCGCTATTTCATTTAGTGTTTACGCTAGTAAAAAAAATAATACTAAAACCATTCACTTATTCCTTTTTTAGGGTATATTCTGTACCAAATGCTACGAGCTACGCAAAGAAGAGAAAATGCGTCGAAAGAATAACAGTAACAATAATAATATTAAGGTAAACAAAGATGCCCTATGCTTTAATAATGCTAACAATAGGATATCTTTCCTTTTTAACACTAGTCCGAATCAAAGCAATTACCTTTACCAACTCCTACTCGCTCTCGCAATAACTCATTTGATAAAAACAATAATACAGCAACCAAAAATACACAACCAAGCGACTTCTCCGTCTCGCTTGATTTCTTTAATTCTGATTCAAATGAACTGGCAAATCTATCAGATTCTCTTGGCGCCAATCTGTCCCTGAATTTTAATTCATCAAGAACAAGTTCTGTGGAGGATATAAGCCCGACTCAGACACGTATCAATCGCGCTTCAGAGATTTTACAATCTTCACTCCGTACTTCATCGCTAAAGAATATTTCCTTTGATAAAGACGTAATTGAAAAGGATGTTAGTGGTACCGACAAATTAAAACTGGAGCTAGAAGAAACAAGGTCTAGACTTAAAGAGATTGAAACCAATTATAATCTGCTTCAGGTAATATATGAGTATTTCATATATAAAAATGAATGCATTCTAAAAAAAAATAATTGTTGGGGATAATTTCAGGATGCGAGCCAGCAAGCTTTAGATGAGTTTACAAAGGTCAAAGAGGACTTTGCCAAAGAAGCCGTTGTTAAACAACAACAAGAGCTTATCATTACTGCTCTATTGCGTAAAAATGGCGGAATGCTCTCGAAGCAGAATATTACAAAGGCGGCTCAGCTTAGAGTGGAAATTGATCATGCTTGCCACGAGTTGATAAAATACAGAGACGAATTGACAATCATGACTGATCAACAGACAGAAAAACAACTCAAGTAAGTTGACCAAATTACCACAGAAAGGGCATACCTCAGTACTAATTTCTTTAATTTTTTTTTAGAAACTTCATACACGGTAATGAGACTCTTTTAAAGTCGCAGATTAAGGCTCTAAAATCAGAACGCGATGTCTTGAAATCAGAAACTAAAGAATTACGTGCTTCCAGAGATGACATTATTCATGAAATAACACTTTTAAATGGTAAAAACGCAGAGTTAACAAACATGAATAATGAACTTTCTATGAGGGCCATCGAGAAAGAGGAAGCTGCCAGCACATCAAATAGCGTGCTGGTACAGCCTTTTCCATCCACCCTTTCTGTCTCACATTCCACTGATTCGTCGTCCAGTTTGTCGTTGGTCACTACACGTTCTCGTAAAATATCAGACGCTAGTTCCATTATTTGTAAAGTATCTACAAGAAACAGCTTCATTGCAGATCAAACACCCAAGTTATTCCGAATCAAAAAGAAAGGTAGCACAATGTTCAGTAAATTCAGTGGTAGCAGCAATGGTGCAACAACAAAGTCATCTGTCAAACCAGAGCCATCCATCTCTTCAAAATCAAGTATCTACAATGGCGGCAGCAACAGTAGTTTACAAAACCTTGCTAGTAACTCTAGTAGCTATGATTTAACCAATTTATCTGGTTCTTTGGGTAAATCCTCAAAAAGTAAGCTTGGGATGGAATCTAGTCTCTCACTTCATCACATTCCCACTACGAATCAAAGTGGAAGTCACTCCTTCCAGCCAACTTCATTTTTGAGACCAGTCAAGTGTGGTGTTTGTGGTGATAAGATATGGGGACGTTCTGAATATCGTTGTGACGGCTGTGGATTTTCTTCGCATTCTCGTTGCCTTACAAAGGTGCCACAACAATGTCTTGCTGCTACACGTAGTAGCCTGGATCTTTTAAGCTCTACATCTATTTTATCACCTGAAAGTGATGATGGAACTTGCAAGCAATTGGCTAGTATGTTTGGTATGGATATGAGTGAACGAGTCAAGATCGAAAATAGGCAAACTCCTCTATTGGTTGAGGAATGTATCAAGGCAGTGGAAACAAGAGGATTAGATTTTGAAGGCATTTATCGAAAATCAGGTGGTGCAGCTCAGATTCGTGCGATCCAGACTTCATTTGATCAAGGAGAAAAGATTGATCTATGTGATGAAGATGAATACAATGATATTGGCTCCATCACAAGTGTGTTGAAACAGTACTTTAGAGAACTTCCTATCCCGCTATTAACATTTGAAGCATACGATGCGTTTATTGAAGTGTCCAGTAAGTAGTTTTTTTTTTATACTTTACAAACTAAATTCTAATGTTACTTTCTGTTTCTTTATAGCTATGGCAAATGATCATAAGAAGATAGATGCGTTTAAAAACATTATAGCTAAGCTTCCAACTGCACATCGTCAGACAATGTCACTACTGTTCAATCATCTTGCAAGAATATACCAACACTGTGATACTAATCGTATGTCTATAAAGAACTTGTCAATGGTGTTTGCTCCTACTTTAATGCGCCATAATGATGACTCGAAAGATTTTCTCGACATGAGCTATAAAAATGCCACCGTTGAATTTATTTTGACAAATACTTCTGAATTATTTGATCCTTAAATATTTCTAACCCCATGTTTATATCATAGTACCTCTTCTTTTTCCTCCACTCACTTATCTGTTTTCTTTAATATTTATTTATTTATTATTTTGTATATTAACATTTGTACGTTGTAAATTTCGTATTTCCTTTAAATAAAAAATTAAATTAAAAAAACGCTAGTTTGTTTTGCTAATTCATTCGATGTAGTATTTTGGGCATTATTTAAGGAAATACAAACAACGAGCCGTAATATGTGGTTCGTAAGATATTACTTTTGATCGATCTTGCATCTAGTTAGTAATGAGAGTATAAGAATAGAATATGAAAAGGAACTATAGTACTATTGATGTCATCATATTATTTGTTATTATAAATGAAAAATGCTATTTATGTTTTGGTCACCAAAATGATGAATACCCAAATTCAGGTCAGGGTTTCATAATTATGTTTTATAGATGAAGTTTTGCTTTCCAAGTATCCTTTTTTCAAAATCATGTAGTTTGAGAAGTAACTGGAACCCATATTATGGAGTTTAAATCGTTTTAGATTTCTTTTTACATGATCTCATATATGTTCAAAAAAATTATAACGACCATCCTTGATTTAAAACAGGCATCATTTTATTTATTTTTCAAAGAGGTATTTTCCGATATTAATAAATTAGGGATGAAGAGGTATCTATAGTAGTAGTAGTAGTATATGTATATATAAGTTCTAACAGGAGAAAGTAAAGATGATTCTAATAAGCTGTGATCAATTCTTGGATTGCCTCTTTTGTACCGAAAATGAGGCCAACAAGTCCAAGAAGAACAACAAGGAAGCACCATACGAGTTCGTAAATGGGCTTATTGCGGAAACCAGTTAGTTTTAAGTAGAACACAACAGGGAAAATGAAAATCAAAGCACAATTTGCGAAAGCACCGAGGAGAGACATTAAAGCATCAAAATGAGGAACAGTACAGGCAATTATACCAATAACACACATGGTACTAACACGGATGGCTGCACGAATGAGGAATTCACGGAATCTTCCGAAACGTTCGACAGTAATATCAAACATCTCTTCGAGATCAAGGGAGAATGAGGTGACAAGAATGGGAACTGCCATAAGAACATGGATTGTAATGAGAACAATTGATAAAGTTTGGGCAGCACCTTCAGGAATGGAGTTATAGACAGGGCTTGCAACATCACTTCCGTAAACCAAATATCCAGTAACAGCAGTGACAATGTATAAAACTGCACAAGTACTAAGTCCACCGGCGACTACCTTAGTCCATTGATGAGGATGCTTCATTGAAGCTTCAACATGAGGATATACAATATTACCACCAAAACTGAAAGAAATTGTACTGAGAGCGAGTGGGAACATACTCCAATTAGCAACATCATGGTGGACATCAGTAACATTAGGTCTATCAATACCAGCCATAATCACTACAATTAGCACAACAACAAGAGTAGCAACGGCTCCAAAAGCTGACATCCAGGCGACTTCCTTCATAGATTTTACAAGAACATAAGGGACGGCGACGATAGCACAAGAAATAATAGTCCATGGTGCAACACCAATTTCTCCAGCAGTACCTTTACAAAGCTGATTCAAGTTGGTACCAGCCAGAACCATGTAAAGCACAGGAGCACCCAACACAATACAAGTATTAAAGAAGAATGTAATCCAACCACCAATACGACCAAACGCTGAGGTAGCAATATCTTTATATGTATGGAGACGGCTCTCACCGTTGGCATAAAGACACCGAATAAGAATAACACCAGTATATATAGACATGGACCAAGATAAGAAGATGATCAACATACCAATCCAACCACCTTGGGCTAAGGCCATAGGCAAACCAAGTGTTCCTGTACCCGCGACAATACACTAAAACGAAACAAACATTAGAATATTCCATATACAAGTTTTTATGCTTTTCATAAGAAATTTTGGAACACAAACTATACCACAACATTGAAGTAAGCCATCCAAGATGAGCCAGCATTTTCGCGGTTTATGTCAACAATACCTCCTTCAGCTATTTCAAACTCGTGCTCTATTTGATAAAAAAAGGGGGGTGGATAAATATATCAGTCTCAAATCAATATTACTTAATTATTTACATACCACTAGCAACAGATACTTGATAATCAATGGGTGCTTTCTCTTTTAAAGACATTTCAGAATATGTATTTGTATATTTGTTTATAAAAACTCAGATATTAAGCGTATTATATATTTTATGCTTAAAAAATCAATTTAAGTTTTAAAAAAAGAAAGAGTGAGATTCGATGATATTGCCAGATCATGAAGAAGAAAACCCGCTCTATTTATATAAAATTTTTTTATTCTTATCGTGAGAGTTTTTAGCCCAATATAGACTTTTAGATCCAATAAAACACATTATTTCCATTTTAGGATATGGTACATTTTCCACGTAAAAAGTTTGTTTTCTTTCAAACTCTAGAGACGCCACTTAGATAGTACTACGTGCAAAACTGCAATAACACCTAATTTATACATTCGCCAAACTACAACAGAAATTATCTACAACAGATAACAGCAAAATTCTGTCTGGAATATTCCCGCAATATCCTCCAGCTATATGTATTAGGAATCTGTCGTATTTAACAAAAATAAAACACGAATAGATTTCAGGACTTACGAAACATAAAGCTGCAGTAGAAAAAAAAAAGCGGACTAATAAAATCGTCTCCAGTTTTTTTCTTTGTTTTGAAATTTTAATGGATCAACACGCAAGTCAATTAGCAATGCTTATGTTTATATTAGAATTACGATCAAGCACTTTCAAGTTACACTGACTTGATCTTTATACTACCTGTGAATGGCACCATTGACGGATAAAGTAAAAATTTATTATATAATACGAATGTTCGTTTCTTAAAAATATGTGCCCCGAACTTAATATCGATCTTCAAAATTAGAAACAAAGCGCTAAAAAGAAAAAGAAGAAGAAAAAAGGGAAAATAATAAAAGTGTAATTCAGACAGTCATATCAAATAAACTTTCCTCTTTCAATTGAGTCATAACCAGCTTAGCAAGACATTATTTTATTGGTTGAAAATATTTTTTTCCAATAAAACACACAACGCGCAGATTCAATTAGTGGCTCCAACATTTTGTCTGAAGGTCAATTTTAACAAATATACTTTATTATGTACAATGAATACAGGCCTTTCACCCAATAGACTTTATTCAAAATGATGTTTCTTGTTTTTTTTTTGCTTTTTTTTCATGGATTCTTCTTTGTTCAGTGTTGTCT
>VCJL01001683.1:31265-52437 GCA_024139405.1 Backusella mclennaniae | reverse complement strand
TTTTTTTTTTTTAAAAAAACAGATGCCACCAAATTGATCGGTTTTCCCCGTGGGTTATGCCATTGTTGGGATACAATTGCGAAATCAACATCTGATTTTTTTAAAAGGCAATATTTTACATATACATAGATTTCGATGATGCGGGCAGTTATCATAAAGAAAACGACTGTGTCTCATTTCTTTTTAAATCCCTAGAAAATATAGGTATTTGGGTATAGAAAAGTCTACATATTTAAGTTGAGTTATAATGTTAGCCTCACCTATAGACTGTATGCGCTAGGCAATTCAGGGAATAAGAAGAATTTGAAGCTTATTGGTTTTATTTTAGGATTTTATAATAGATGACAATAAAACGTACGGATTTTTAATTAAGGCAACATATAAAATAATCATTAATACAACCATAAATCACAGCTGGAAACGGATAAAAAGGACTCTATCAAAAGAATAATACATATATAGTGACAGTGGAAGGACGATTAATAAAGGACATAGTTATTCATATAATATTAAATGCAAATGAGAACAAAACAGACTATAAAGTGTATGAATTATGAAGATAAATAGGTTCCGAAATAGGTTCTGTTTGATATTGGAAGTACTGTTGATGGGCTGGAAAAGATTTTCCCCAAAGAGCATAGTTGCTACCAACTACTAGAGAGAGAAAAGGGTTAAAACAACGATAGAGTAATTGGGGGGAGATCTTTTTCTTATTAGCTTACTATTGTAGTTTAGCGATTGGTTACCGGCAAGGTTCTTGTCACATGTATTTTCGTCGGATGAACTACTATCGTTGTCGTCATCGTTGATGGGGTTTTTTTGAGATTGATCGAGCCCCATTTGTATATTTTGGTGAAAATTATATTCAGATGCTGTTACCTGATTAATAGAATTACCAGATGGATAAAAGGAATAACTTTCTTTAGAGCTTGATGGGTGCCCATTTTGATAAATGTTTGGAAGTAGATGATGAGAATAAACCGGATAAACAGGAGAGACTGGGCTTAGTGGGGTTGTGTTGTTGATATTTGCTTTTTGTTGTAGTATATTAACTTGGTCTATTAGTCGTTTATTTTCGTTTTGAAGTTGCATTACTTGATATTGATATCTGTCCTCTTTAGTTATATTCTGCTTGACCCAATCAAGTGCTTTCTCTACAATTTGGCCTTTAGATGGGCGACGATGGTGATGCAGATTGGGGAGTATTTCAGCTAGTTGTTGAAATTTAGAGTTTAGGCATTCCCTTCTTGCACGCTCAATAGCATTATGTTCTGCCCGACGTTCAGCCTTACTGATAGTTGGCTTCCTAAAGTATATTTAAGAAAGGAAAAGGTGTCCGTGCGTTAAATATTTTAAACTTTTTCTCTAAAATTACGAAAAACTACCTTTTAAAGTCTGAGCTGTTTTGAGAGTTAAAATTTTCTTCTGTTTGCTTTATGTCATTAAGATTAGTAGGCTGAAAGGAAGCTACTGCTTGCCCATTCATATTATCAGGAATAGGTAAAACTTCAGCCTCAAGTGTTGAGCTATTCTCCAGAATTATTTGTGATTGGGGATATATTCCATGATTGCTTTTTAAAAATTCATCACTGCCAATGTTATTGTCGGTCATATTGTAGTTAAGCATAAAGGAGTTGGTAAAAGTATTAACAAATTTGATATTATAAGGAGGTAAATTTTTATATAAAAAAGTATTACAATAGTAGTACAATTGATTTGAGAGGAAAATGAAAGAAAGGATGGGAAAAGAAAAAAGGAAAGGGAAAAGGAAAAGGAAAGAGAAATAAAAAAAAAGGATAGATTTATATACACTGTTTTAATAAACAATTTAATTTTCCAGGTGCTGGCTTGCAACTTTGACCTCGATTTTTTTTAAAATAACGAAAAAAAAAAATAGGTAGGACAGCTCCTCTTTTTATAACTAAGTTAATGTATTGACCGTCCTATGGAGATACTATAGACTCCGAAGTACCCATGGTGTTTTTTCTACTCATTTGTGATCAGATCGTGTTATGTGTGCTGCACTAACTTTGTAACACCCAAGTATATTGTCTACACATTTATAATGCAAAAAAAAAGTTGTCTATTTCTTACTGCCTCCTTTTTTGATTTTCAAATCAAAACATCAATACAGTTAGCACTAATCAAGAAAAGACCTTTCGTTTCTCCGATTTCCAAGATGATAGAAAGCCCATTCTTAATTCGGATTCTAGAAAATCATTTCGAAAATGCAGTAATACGATTATGTTCTTCGTCTGGCTTCACTTTTTAGAACATTATTGCGTAACCTTGTAAATGTTAAAGCTAGACTAATATATCCTTAGTTATACATTTCATGTCAAAGGCATTGTAGAGTTAATTTCATATGAGTAAATGGAACAGAATATTTATCATTTTCGTAGTCGTACAATCACGCGCCCATGCACACACCACATCCTAGCTACCTCTTTGTGAAATTCGGAGCTTTCGTTGAAGCGCAGGTTAGTTGGTTGCTTTGTTAGAAGGCCGACAAAAAGCCTAAAAGAGTCTCATCTCTTTAAATAATACTAACAATAAAACCTTATATTTTCAAAAGTCATTAGTACTACATACTATTTTAGACAAATTATAAACTGAAAGGCTATCGATGATAAAGTATTAACAATCAGAAAATAAAAATGCCCGTGCTTAGTAGATTATTATCCCAGGAGCAAATCAAACAATAAAAAGAAGAGCATCTTTTTCTATATGTGGTAGTAAATCATTTTATTTTCCTTTTTATATAAAACTGTCAAGTAATATCGAAACTCATAAAAGGTATCATTTAGTATGGACATGTCGATGGTAGAGAAATCAATCATTCTACATATTTACTTTGCATACGTTTTATACAAGTTATATGTGCATGATGTTGTCAAAAGCATGTTTCTTTACCAAGTGAACACATTGACTCGCTATCTCCATTATACCATAGATGCCTGTAAAGGGATTTGAAAACCTTAATAAAAAATTACTCATTATTTTTTTTTCTTGATAATAATAGATTCGTGCTCCAATAAAAATCACTCTAGAATCAGTTCTGTGAAATTTTAAACCCTTTTGAAAGATTATCCCGTTCGTTTTTTTTTAGGAAATGACTTGATGACTACACAGAAACGTATACATTATAGATATCTAATTACTCTGGAGCTACTCTACATATATAGAAAAAGAAAATTAAGAGAGTATACTCTGAAATGTTGACTTGTTTTTTTACGATCTCCCATTTCCTTTCCGGTTATTCTATCGCTTTTAAGTGTAAGTGCACTATCTGGGTTTTCCTGGATAATGTTAGATCCCCAATTGCTCCTCACATACTGAGAATGAAACAATACCAATCAGTTATATACCGCTATTCCTTGATCTCGAATTCTAGGTTGTATATAGAAGCTATACTTAGAAGCAACTCAAATATAGCTTAACTTCTGCTTATAATAAAAATTTTAAAGCGATGTGCTATGAGTCACAGGTCAAATGGAAAGTTCATATAGAAATATCTAAAGAATAAAAAATCTAAATGGTTATGATGCTTGTTATTACATATGACTTATGAATATGAATTTCCGTTGAGGAAAGTTCATGACACTAACTCTGGTACCAATTTGTTTCGTAAAGTTAAAAAATAATAAACCGTTTCTATCAAATGAGTTGGTCCGATACATCCTACATAACGACACTTTAATATAAGATAGTAAGTTTTATCTTAATATTTACTTTGCTCAGCAAGCAGTAAAGATGAGTGAGTAATGAAACTGAAATGAGACAGCTGCAATGACGTCTCTTTGGTTAAAATGGAGTTCGCAATATGTATAAGATTATCAATAAATAATATACATGATTACTAATGGTTGATTATCCAAAACTATCATGACATTGTATCCAAATTGACTTTGATAGTGATGCTAATGTATCAAATATGAAATATTAAGTTAAACAACTACATGAAATGTCTTATTTGATTAGTGAAGTTTATAGCATATCTGAAATTTTATGTGGAACTTTTCTAAAAGCTGATACATCTGTTTGAATTTCAAAAAGAAAAGAAAAAACTAGTAGTACAATAACAATTAGTGAATCATTTTTGAGTAGTTTTGACCCTTATACATAATGTGCTACACTCCTTTTTATAAACAGTGCAACTTGTATGAATGTAAATGGCAGTCTGTGGGAATATTTATAAAGTAAGAAACTTTACTGTTATTACTATATTCCTGGGGTAGGAACCTCGTTGATTATTTCACCTTTGATAGTTTTGTATCATGTTTATAGCTAAAGAATCAATTTAAGATAGCGTTGGAAAAGAAGGGAAGCTACTTAAATGAGATAGTCGATTATTCTAGGTCATAATAACTATAAGTTATCAAATACCTGCTGTTTGTATATCCGCTCTTTTTCTTCTAAACCGTCGATAATAAACGAGTAGCACAGGTGATAGTAGTAGCATGCTGATACACCCTATTTAAACAATGACCAATAGTTCATGAACAAAACTAAGTAGACCTTTTTTTTATATATATTAACAATTACAACGTAACCAAAGAGTAAACACCATTCTAAGTCAGAGTGAAAAAAATACAAACTAAAGGAAAGTTCTTATTCACATATTATCCCCAGAAACTTAGCTCTGAACGTCGTTGATAAGTTGCTGCCTTCGTAAGCTTGGTCAAAAAAAATATAACTCTATATTTGAGTATATGCAAGGCGTTTTCTCAGTTCTAACTTACTGAATGTTAAACTTTATGACGAAATATTCAGTAATCGAAGTCTTTATTGAAAAAAAGAAGAAGTATTAAGATATAATAACCAGAAAATAATTGAACTAACGGAAGAAAGGGCCTTCTTTTTTCTTTTCTTACTTTAAACAGCTATAGTCAAATGTCAAATGAGCAAATATGCTTCTTTTTTTTTTTTACTCTTAGTTTTCCAGGTAAATAAATAATTACCTTGCTTTATGTGTAAGACTAGAATAAAAAAAAATCTATAATTAGTTTTGGAATCGGACCGTTTGTAATTAGTCAGTCTTATAGAATATATTTAACTCTAGTTCATTGACAACTGAATGTCAAATACGATTATTGATCTAACTGGTATCAATTACTTTAGAAATCTCTGACATATAGATATAGTTTTTTTTTTTTATTCTTCAAAGTCCATTTTGGCAGCTATTTATAATTTTTGAATAAAACTATATTTCATGTGCAGAGCATGTGTATTGTCTACACACACGTGTGAAGAGATGAAATAATCAAAAGTCCGTCGGATAAACGAAATAAATTCAGTCTTACCGTTTTCCTATGAATCCAGTAGGTTGGATAACAATAGAAATGTTTTTTTTTTTTTGTACATCGTAATCTGTGCTTGCATAAATATCATAAATGAAATCTAGATCCATAATTTATACCTTTTGTAGTCAATAATAAACGATATGCTTGCGTAGTTATGTTTATATTTATATCTTTCGGGATGATTGAGCTATCAAATATAAACACGAATGATCAACTACAGGTTCAAAGCGCAATTAGTATAATCCGTGAAGTACATTCAAAACATTACATAGGCTTCTACACTTTATAGTGCTGCTCCCGGGTACCGTAAATCTTTTTCTCAAGTGTGCTCCGTAAACAATAATCAAATAAAAGCTATCTGTGATACAGACCTGCAAGTTGCTTTGTGTCACGGTTGGTTTTTCAATATCGTATGATAACCTACTTCTATTAGACCAACACCCTTAAAAGATCCATTTATGAGTATATATAGTATAAGAGTACACTTGTTTCATAGTTCATGGTCACTTAGTTTCATACGATAATAGTAGTTATCGGTAATTTTAACTCGAGCCAATTATTCAACATATTTTGCACATGTAATCCACTCCCTGTTCCTCTGGATTTCGCTTCAAGCGTTATATAATCCCATTATTATAAAACAAAAGCATCTAGAACTTATTATGATTGCAATCAAGCTAAATCATATAGAATATAGTTCACTAAATATTTTACACCAGCTCCCCGAAAATAAAACATAGTCAAGATGCGAAAGTATGTAGTT
Source organism: Backusella mclennaniae (assembly GCA_024139405.1). Classification (NCBI taxonomy): domain Eukaryota; kingdom Fungi; phylum Mucoromycota; class Mucoromycetes; order Mucorales; family Backusellaceae; genus Backusella; species Backusella mclennaniae. The sequence continues at coordinate 46,371 of VCJL01001683.1, read as the reverse complement.
TTTCATTGGTGCTATGACCAAGTCATATTTACAATTTCGAATGGAGCATAATAAATAGGTTGCTCACATCTCCTTTAACCTTAATTTTGACATTCCAAAACACCTGGAGAAAGCCAATAAAATCACTTAAAATATAAAAATAAAAGTCATTTTACAGTAGCACAGCTAATACAGATGTTGATATATATTTCTACTATTAAATCTTAAGAAAAAGGGGCTACTCTCACATTCTTTAATTTAATTTTTTATTTTTTTTTTTGTTAAAATTTCTTGGACTATCTTTTTGACTCTCATTTATGACTTGGATGCTATTTATAACAACATCTATAGCATCTAGTATGAAAGATGGCGAGTTTCAAAAGCTCCATTAACTAAGCCACCCACTTTCTTTTAACTCACTTGTTACTTTTCAAGATCATCTCTTCATTTAAAGACGTGTTTCTTTTTGAATATTTATTCTTAGTGGTTGATTTAATTTTCTTTTCCGCGCAGATCGTGAAACTTAGTCCAAAACTTTTATAAAGCCGTCTATTATTTTTCTTTCATTGTGTAATGTAAAGTGATATTTGGGGCAAAAGCTTAATAATATTTGATCGGATACACATACTTTGTTTTTTATTTCTTTTTTTTTCTTCTCCCTGTTTATGAAGAGGTGTCAGCTGTTCGTTCAACTAGCGAAATGTATATAAACTTTCATTGTGTTTTTATTTTATAACCTAACAACAGCATCTGTCAACTTGATTAAACTAAAAATATATATCAAAACGGTTGAAAATAGAATGTCCGAAATATTACCACAAAGTGGTATCTCCCTAAAAGGTTTATCTCAACGTTTATGGAAGGACTGCCTTTCGATTGCCTATCTCTTTGAAAGCTGTGTAGCTACTCATTTAAAAGTAAACAAGCATTACAATATCATAAAGTTAAAGTGTAAGCTAGATTCTCTTTTGTCTTTGGTAAGTTGAGATGGTATATATTGTGTAGCCTAATCCTTGTTTGTTTCCGTTTGGGGTCGATCATTTATTAAGCATGTATTTACCTACAATTTATTTCTTTTTTGAGTATTTTATACTCAGTGCGTTACAAGTAATTTAAATGAAATATCGGAAACACATTTCCCCTTTTTTATTTATGAAACGTTGGGATGACATATGTACATTTACGGCATCGATATTTACGTATCATAAATATAGCTTGATGTCAAATTCTTGAAACTGTTATTACCTTCATGCTTACAGGCAACTTGTAGTTTTTAACAATGTTTTTCTTACGTTTCCTTCACTTTTTGTATTATCATTATCATAGTTCAATAGAAATTCTATCTAGTTTTTACGACCTATGTATACCACTCAAATTAAAGTATCGTGGATTTCAAGCATGTGTGTAGCTATGATAATGTTAATAATAGTGAACTACCAGCTACGGTATTATCAACGATATTAAATATTTGTATTACAAGTGTCGACTTTTATCTTGCTGAACCCCTTTGAAAATATATTATGACATGCCACCCAAATGGATCGTAATATTAGCTTCAAACTACCAAGAAGTGCAATCACTTTATTTTTATGCTTTATATGCTGTGAAAATACTATTTGATTGAGTTCGTTTTTTCATTTTTATGAAGAAAGAATTCCACGAATAGAGTCACCTGCAAGTTATGAAGAAGTTATGAACATAAAAATAGAACAAAAAAAAAGTGTATGTACGTTTTTCTTTTTCTTTTTCTTTTTTTTATTCTTTTTTCTTTCTTTTTGTTTACTCTTCTTAACAATATTCTATGCATACATAAAGCGATTAGCCACCATTACATTTGTATCTAATCTTCTGGCAAACTATACAAAGCTGGTCGTGCAAACATTAAAGAACAACAATACTAAATATGTCAACAGAAGTAATATGTATCAAAACAGTGGAACGTTTTTGGACGACATTGGACAAAGTCGGGAGGGCATCATTGGTCTATTGCTGCGGATAAAGTAATTTGTTATATTTTTTATATATAAATAATTCACTCCTAATACCAAAGAGAAAATTAGTACACATGGTTTTACACATGTATTCTGTATGATGAAAGCTTATAGTTTAGATGGTTTCAAAGTTTATACTTACTAGTGATTTTTTTTTGAACGCAATAGACATATGACACCACTTATGTAGACTTATGAGAGTATCCTTCACGAAAGTCATAAGAGTATTGTCCACAAAAGTCTTGATACCTTATAGTGCGACATAAAGGTTCTGGAGAAACATTTCAGGAATCACAGAATAATATAAAAGTATAAAGGATGGATAAGTCCTCTTAGTATGCTTTATTTAAAAGCTACTTGAATAGGCAAACCCATTGCATAGTGTTACTATATTTTAGCTACTACTTACACAAGAAATACTTATTTTACACCATTTGAATACAAAGTTTAGGATCGGTTTGGAAAGAATGGGCATAGAAGCAATCGAATCTAACACATATGAGTAATCTGATGATATTAGGGTTCATTACACAGAATCGCATCTAGAACTACAGTTTTTAAAGTACCAATTATCCCAAATGTTATTAAAAGGACAATGTTCTTTTTAAGGTAAAGCATGGTATGCTAAGGTATATCCAATTGGGTATTTTGAAGTTAAAATCTCATCGTGTAAGTTCATAAGTAATATGAAGGTATTTGTGTTTCTCTAGTGATGTTGCTTGAAAGTTATTGGTTTAAATGTAATACCGTTAGCGTATCATTACTATAACTGGTTTTATTTTAAGATTCGAAACTCAAGTAAAAGTCGCACAGTGCTTCAAACAAATTTTTTATTTATATCATGAGATGTATTCAAATGCTACTTCAGTCATAATAACATATAATCTCTTGTAAAGCATTGTATCATTGATCATCTGACTAAAAAAACCAAAAAACTCCATCCTAAAATTGATTTTGCATTCAAATACTTTGAAAATTGGATTTTAGGATATCGGTAAAGTTATAGATGCCTTACAATACGAAAACTACATTTTGAACCATAGTTACAAAGCCGGAAATGTCTTAGTTTCTCATGAACCAACCAGTAACTATAATGCTAAAGTGGTTACGTTTGGTTATAATAGACGTTATACAGTGAGTAATCTATAAATCCACACATCAGGAGATTGTCGAGTAGGTGAATTTACCGAATTGTAAATTTAAAGATATATGAGAATTAAGCTAACAAAAATAATGGAGTAAAAAAAAAATAATGGAAATAAATTAGCACGAGCAGTATTGGGTTTAAAAAATGCAGAGGAAATATAAAATACAGTTACAAGATAATGACCATCATTGATCTTTATGTTGATCCATGTCATAAAATATAAATATGGCACCGTTTACGGACTTTAAGCTCGTTTTTTGATCATCTTCTTTAGAGTCACCTTTTTTTACATTTCAAATGCTCGTCAATGCCAATGTTTGGAATGTAAGTGAAGCAGGCTTTCTTTTCGTAATACTCCTCGAGTCAATCCTCATCCTTTCAAGTTATATTTTCTGTTATCGAGTCAATTCCTTTATTTGAATGAGTACTGAATACCAAAAATTTACCATGTGTATTAGTGCATCAGGATCTTAATGTAACTTAAAAACTTCTGCGTCAACTATAGAGAGTCTTATAAGGATTGAATTTAAATAGATTTTTGATATTCCCAGAAAAAAATGGCGGGTGCCTCTGAATCCAAGTACAATTCAAACAAAATTCAAATGCAAGTCAACTGTGCAGTTATATATATTAAAAGAACTTCGAAAATCAATAGCAAAGTTCTAACAATCCTAAACTCATATCCACAGTTTTGATTTTTTTTTTTACGCTATGGGCTGGTAGAAGAATCCCAACCTTGTTTATAATGGTATATAAGATCTATTATATTTGCTAATTTCACCTTTTGTAATTTAACTTTATACCATTCTTTTTAAATATATTATGTATTTATCGTTATTTACTATATATAAAGAAGAATAAATTATCTTATTATTATCATCGTAATTCCACTTTGGGAAATCATATTTCTCCCATTTTCCTGCAAATTGCTTCTCAAACAATAGCTGATAACTTTCTATTTGACTATTTAATACTTTGAAACCATTAATGTCATTTTTAAGAGGTACCATGAATCAATAAATAAGGAACTTTTACTAGTTTATTTCAATTGTTGACGGGACTTGCCTTATTGATAAAAATTGCAGTTGTATATATAATCAATTCCACCGTCATTCTAGATTCTAAGTGATTAAATCAGGTTTGTTTTTTAATTTATTTTTAAGTATTCAACCCCTATTCAATCATCGGTTTCAATATTGTATACTGAATTTCTTCTCAATTCTTTAATGCCATACTGTATTACTTTTTGAAACTTGAATAAAAGAAGTATATATCCGAATTGGCGAGTTTTGTCCAATTGGTTTGATATATATCAATTGACTACAGTGGATTGGATCTGTTTGGTTTTCTCCAGTATACATATATAATAAAAAAGGCTGCTTCTATTTTTGTTCGTGTTATTTCAATTAGCAAAAAAAAAAAATCTTTGTTTACATTCATCCGAATATTTGCAGGGGGCGACTCCGATATGTTTAGTACGATATAGCTGTAGCATCGTTATTTTAGTATATTAAGTCAATTGAAGACAACTTCTGTCAAGGATAAGTACAATTAGACACTGTATGAGATTTTTATTGTATTTAATCCATAAATAAGAATGTACACATATGCCTGAATAATTATATGCATCGATAAAAGTAATCGTAAAATAATTTTATATGTTTTTACAATCAGAAACAGAGTGATTTTTTTTTTTTTAAAAAAAACCGTCATTGAAAAAGTTATTCGAAACAGCACTTGGTTCATCAAGTCTAAAGTGCCTCATTGATTTATGAGACTCATTTATATAAAACTGATATATATATCTTTAACAAATCGAGATTTTTAAGTTTTATGTATTCTGAAAATAGGTGGCTTTAGAAATCGATTCATTATTTCATTCATCGAATACCCAATGTCATTAGTTGAAATGCTAGCAAAATGATCATTGTATTTAAACCATAATTCAATCACTATTTGTTGTGTGATTTGGTTCTTATAGAATGAGATCTTCTTAATCAAAATGCGCTTATATGTATCTCTGTATTTCAACGAGTCATTAAAATACCCCCATCTTTCGATTACAAAAAGGCATCCTATATACTTTGTATCGGAATTCCAACTTTATTTAATGATGAAGAGCTATATGTATAAAAAAAAAAAGAATGTGCAAAGAGAGGTAAAATCAGGGTATGGGGGGGTTTTTTTTCATTTAGGCGCGTTTTAACAGCAAAGAAGTTATTTTTTTTTTAGATGAAAGATGAAATGATGATTCTAAGCCGTAATTGGCTTACGGTCTGACACCAAAACCTTCTGATCCTCAAGCAACTTTCCAGACTTAACGGGGCTCACTGTATGATGTGTACGAGTAAATATTTGCTTTTCTATATGATCCTTTGCTTGTGAAGTGTTTTTATGTTCAATTCTATTATAAAATCGATTAGAATATTTCTTTTTTTTTTTGGAATTCAATATTTACCCGTGAATTCCCTTGAATTCATACTCGTCAGTCTTATTGATGGAGAAGAAACGAGGATGCCAAATAAGACCCTCCTTCTTACGAACGGCTGTTTCCTGGCGCTGTCTTTCTTCAATGAATGTTTTTTCGTCTGTAGCAGCGTCCATATCATTTGCCCTTAATCCTGCTGATACTTTTGACCAAAGTCTATATTAAAAAAAAAAAAGATATAGGTTTAGTGTGTCAGCTATTACAAGGTTTTTTTTATGAACCATAAAAAAAAGTCTGTTTTTGGGTCCGAGTAGAGAAAAAATAAATATTATAAAGTGTTTATTATTAATGATTGTTTACCTTCTTGATTCATTGTTTTCTTGATCATCAAGTGGTTCAACCATTTTAGGTGTTACAGGCGACTTTGCCACATTGAAAAAGGATTCTTTTGATAAGGACTTTTTATCAAGAAAAAATAAATGATGTTAGGTTTTTTTTTAATTAGATAAAAAGCTTTGATTCTTTTCTTTTGTTACCTTGCATTTCTTTATAAAGAGCTCAGTAGCCCAAACTCCAGAGATCTCATAAAGAACTTCGCCTGTTGATTCCTTCTTGATCTTTCCTGTTACTGAATGATATTTTCCTGAAAAAAATCCCTACAGATGAAAAAGTGGATGAGTTTTACCATTAAAAAAAATGAGATGTTGTTAATGAAACCTTTGTTTTGAAATCCAGCTCGCAAATAAGATCACTAGTAACACATCGAATGGTAGAGCGATCTCCCATTTCCATTGTCATCTTTCCAACTGCAAAAAAAAATCAATATTTTTTTATTTTTGTCATCAATTTTTCTACTTACACAAAATACCATAAGCGTATACATTTGGATTGGTGATTTCATATGTTTCATTATGTAATTCACTGAATGTGATGCGAGTGTATCCTTGCATGATGGTTGCAACACTGTTACCATGGAACTTGGCTTTTGGATGTGCTTCACCTGACATATAAATATTATGTTCTGGAATGGCGTAATAATAAGCTGTAATAGGCGGATGATGAGAAACCTGCTCAGCGATATACATCGCTTTTGAATTATCTTGGAGGTTATATTGACAACGGAAAAACTCGCCGAGAACAGGATTATAGGGCTTCTTCACGCCCTTTTATTTGAACGAAAAAAGTGAGCATTTTCATTCATGTATATATATATATTGGTTACCTTTGGTTTGATGTGCCATCCACTAAGAAAAAATCTACAAACTTCAACAAAACGTTGTACCGGATCGGTGGTTTTCGAAGCCCTATATGAAAAATGATAAGCGACTTTGAAAGTTATAATAATGCAAAGAAACGTTACTTTATAACAAGATCAGGATGGCTCATGAAATCAGTAAATTTTTCAAGGAGACTTCGAGGTTCCAAAACAAATGTTGGTAAAGTAACACGAGAAAGATCTGTTCCTTTTCTTAATTGTGCAATAAGTCCCATAATAATACTACGATTGCCATCCTCCAAAACGGTTGTGTTGTCAGGGTCGTCGTCAATGCACTTGGAAGAAGCAGAGTTTTTTCGGCTCATTTTGTTTTTGTTTTTTTTTTTACAAAATAATAATGATAAAAAGTATTTGGTACGAGAAAGAAAGAGATACAAAATCGGGGCGTGACCTTCCTCTGTTTTAAATACCAAGAAAAATGGAGAAAAATAGAACAAGAAAGGATGCTGGGTGTTTAGCATATCTTTAAACTTATATTTTTTTGTAGACTCCGAAACTCATTAACACGACTTTTTTTCCCTTCCTGCCTGAGAATCAAGCGGATTCTCTGATAAACTAGGATATGTGTGTGTTATCCCTTTTTTTGGGGGTCCAATATTATATTTTCGCTTTTCTAGATATCAGGTTTTTTTTTTTATTAACAAACTATTGTGATGGGAATATCGAAAGTTCATGTGCTAATCATGTCAAATAAAGCAAGTTAGCCTATAAAAAAATAATATGGAATCAACATGAAAACTATAACCCGTGAGAGTGCGTTCACTTTCCATGGTGTACCAATTATGCGATAAAATTAACTATAAAGGAAATTGATATACATATTAAAAAAAACAAAACAAAGTTTGTCATGTGTTAATTCTGTTCCTGTAAAGAAAATGAAAAAAAAAAAACTCAAGTTTTTTTGTTTGTTATCTTTTCTGCACCTGTTCATTTACATAACAAACAAGGCCCTGGTAGCTCCAGATACCTTCATCATGCACAGACCTTGTTGCTCTAAATCGTTTTAATAAGGAATGCTCTCGGACCGACCGGATCACGTGGAGTCTATCCTTTACATCTCAGGAGCAAATTATTTCTTTGAAAGAAGAGGGGGTTAGATATGTCTTTAAAAGCATATTTTGACCGAAGGCTTAACAATAGTAAATTATGCATTCATTCAAGCCTATCATTACCAAGATTTTGATCTAGTACAAACGGCTACTGTATTTATATAAATAACTTTTTTTTTTTAAAAAAATGACTTTATAACGCTAGCAGTAAAATTTTCGCCAATCTAAAAGGCAAAAGATATGTGAAACTAAAAAGGAAATCATTGTATGCATCTATAGGATACTGTTTTTTTCAAGAAAATGAGAAAAGTACGGAGAATAATTGAGAAAAATATAAAAAACTTACGGCATCGAATAGTCTATGGAAGAGGCGAGCAACAGCCGGCCAGGACGTAAAGTCGTGTAGAAGATTAACAGCCCCAGGTGATAGAGGAAGCCAGAAGTACGTATGCTAAGTTTGTAAATTTTAAATCTAAGAATAAAGAATTAAAATATAAATATATAGATATAGATATAGATATAGATATAGATGTCTTTTGAAATAGCAAACTTACCCAAATGTTAACGGTCAACCAATATATGAATCTACCTGGGGTCCAAAGGTCATCTGAAGTTTTCAAAACTATAAAAAAAGAGAATATTATAAGTTACATGTTTAACGGGACCAATGTCAATGAGATGGAATACATACGAGTGCTTAAACATGATTTATATAAAGTGCTTTGGTCAAAATATTTATATATAAAATATTATCAACATTTACAGGTACATTGACTATGGATCCTTTTGCGCGATATTGGCCTAGTAATCCACCTACAGTTTTAATTGTTTGGAATATGTGCCTAGGTAAAACTAATCTCTCCTCTATTCTATTCAACCTGGATATTTCTGGTGGTACATCAGGTAGCTTCAAACCATTTTCGATGCAAAGTTTTGGTACCTTTATTTGTGCAACTAACCCCGCACAATTCTTACAAAACCTTTCAGGATATTCCGTATCAGTAACTGAGTAGACGACATTTAAGAATACTTCTGGAGGATGTTTCTTTGCAATTAAAGCATCTCTGCATATTTTCTTGGTTTGATCACGAAACCATAGTCCAACACAGCAAACGCACACAAATGTTGGCCCTTCTCTTATAGTCCTCTCATATTTTACTACTAAAGGATCAACAGTAAACTCGACATGATCTTGATTTTCTGTTTCATTCTTCATAAATAGTTAAAACCAAAGCATAACAGATGGTTTGAAATATACTTACAGGATTATCTCGATCAGTTGTGGTTTCTTCATGATCTAAGTCATTTGATCCACTTGCATTTTGTTCTTCAGAAGCCATGTCTAATTATCTTGAGCATTTCCACTATTATCTAAGTAGTTGGTAGTAATATTCGTCCAAGTAGCATGTCTTCTATCATGATAACGAGCTTGTCTGGCTACATTTAACATTCTAGTACGTTTGTTTCGATCTTCTGTTCCTTCTTCGATGGCCACAGTCTGATCCTAAAGTGATTAATAATAAAGTACATGATATTATAAAGAAAGTCCCACTACCCAGATACAGTAAGCTAAGCTGAGAAATATACAGTCATACAAAGAAACACTTCACCCCTGAAAATCTATAAAAATTGCCATTTTTTTAAAACTTTAAAATCTTTTTTCTCGCGATTTTATTAATTGACATGGACATGCAACTTGAAATTCTAACAGAAAACGTACGTGGTTCTTATGAAAAGCATACTAACAGGGAGTATTGGGGAGTTTACTGGTTGAACAAAGCTGGTCATGGTCCAGCCGCCATTTCGGCATATGTTGGAATGAATCGCGAAATGTATGCCACTTGTTTTAAATATCTCGTTACCACAGAGCTAGTTAGTATTAGTATAACATCAATTTATTCTAGTGCTAACAATTTGACAGAATAAAAAAAAGAAAATCAGCTATTTGTGTAAAAGTATGTAATATAAATACTCATAAACATTTTTCAAATTGATCGTTAATCGCGTTGTTTTTAGTTTTAGGCTCTATCATTAACCGCACTTCTGCTATTGCCTCTGTTGCATCTGTTTCTACCACTCAGGTTGAATCAAATATTGCTCAAACAAGTATGTTTTTTTATGTAAAGAGTGATTGAATAGGTTCCATCTATCTGACTTTTTCTTTATTTGGTTTTTTTTAAACAGTTCAACCTCCTGTAGATACTGAGGTACAACAAGAGAGACAGCGTCTTATTGATTCCTTTGAGGAATTAAGACGTGAAGGTAAGAACTATTCTTTGGTTAATCTTTTTTTCTTGGAGGGTTTTTCCTTTTTTTTATTTCAACTAAATAACTGTGTTGTTATTTTTTTTAGCCACTGATGAAACCGTTAGTGGTATTTTTCATGAATCGTTTGCCATCACTAATGGTTATGCATCTATGGCTAACAGTTCTCATTCCGGTACTACTCCAAATAGTACCACTGATAACGTCGGTAAGTCTATATACTATAAAATTCTCATGTTTTATCAGCTTTAGTACTCTTTAATTAATGAATATCTGTCTTTTAGATGTTGTTTCGTTTGTTTCTTGGTTTACTGATATGGGTAACATTGACATCGACTACGAACGCGGTAGGTTGAACGCGTTCAACCGTGATAGTAGATTCTTCTCTCTGCTTTTTACTGGTCAGAGACTTGATAGTCGTCGTACTATTAACGTTGGGGTGGATAGTGGCTTGCGCTTGGTGTATGACAAGGTCATTGATTATGATTCTTTGATGTTCTTTTGTAGTGACTTGGGTTTTGGCTGTATGGAAGATGCTTTAGTAGAGCTCTTCCACTATCCAAATTTCAATTTCACTTACAAGAGCAACCAGGGGGCCCTTTTTCCCATTGTGCATGAAAACACAATAACATCTGACTAGCCATTGCAAGTTATTCCTAACTTTCGTTTGGGAACCTTGAACAAAACTATTAATGTAAGTGTGTTAGTGATGGCTTATTATACTTTGATACACTAATATGATATGTTATTTTTTACTTAGCTAAATATTGTTTTCCCTGGATTATTTCATCTGTTTGGTGGTCACAATAGACCTACAGGTGAAAAAAAATATGCCATAAAAGACACTGATCTTCTTCATTTCTATGAAGAGATCTTCATTCCCGCTCTCAAAACCTTATCACCACCAGCATCCGCTTCCGACATTCCTTTATTCTATGATACGAGCGCCAGTACAAAAACAGTGAATATAAGAGGTGGGTCGGCAGATCAATTAATTACGCGTATGCGTAATATAATTGATTCTAATGACCTACGCCACGGTCGCTTCAAAAACTTTGCCATTTTCCACTCAGTTAATGGCTTAAAGTATAAGCTTCCTTCTTCTCTCCTTTCCACTGTATCTTCTGTACCTCAGTACTACGCTGCTCTTGTTCTTTTTTCTTCTTTGCGCATTGACCAGAATAAAATCAATATCATTCCGTAGTTTATTTATAATACTTTTTTGAAGTTTATTCTCATTAATTTGAATTTTATTCTCATTTTCTTGAAAAAGACAGTATACGGACCAGTTAATTGCATATCATAGATCGATATAAAGACAAGATAAATGGATGTTTTAAAACATGGGGTTTCTTAATGGAAGAACGAGAAACTGTCCATGGTATCTTTTTAGTCATTCTTTCCCGAACAAAAAGGTTACTTTTTATGGTATTTCTTTATTAAAACGAACAAGTCGTACATGAAGTTTTTAGTATCACTATAACCCATAATTATTGAAAGTAAATTTCCGATGTTAAAAATAGTGTTTTGCATCATCTGTTTCTTTCTTTGCAATTAACTGACTTTATACGATCCACTAAGTCATTGCACTGCTTCTTGTTTCGATAGGATATTGCAACCATTTATGACATATACTCGCAGGATATAATATGCTGATTTGTATATATTTATATACATATGGTTGGTCCTTTATTTTAGAGACAAAGATAAGGCGTTATAATAAGAAGACTAGTTGTCTTCTTGAGCATAATATAATTTTCTTTCATCAATTTGTTTTTCAATTTGCTTCAACTCTGGCATATTAAGGTAAGCTTCCTTGAAGTAATCCAAAACCTCATCTAATGATAGGTGTGGAATCAAATTTCTTGATTAAACAGAAAGCAGTTAGTAATCATTTTATCTTTTTCTCTCTTTCCTTAAACCAACTTACTTTCTTGGTGCTACTTTCAGGCAATGTTCAGCATCCATGCGTAAATCAAGTATACTGTCATAGTGAGCGCCAGGACTAAACGCAATACGGAGAGAATATTCCTTTTCAGAGCTATGAAGCCTATTTCTTTCATACAACTCAAACGTAATTTGAGTCAAGACTAAAACATAAAATGAGTAAGAAATGCATCAATCTACTATCCGTATTACTATTATTCTCTTACAATCTAATTCAGGTAGAAGGGCTCGGGGAAACTTGGTAGGTAGTCCGGACAAATAGACAAGGTTAAGTAAGGTATGTACATGTGATTCTAAGCAACCATTGTTTAAACCTTATATACATACTCATGCATATACACACATAGATATATTTATTACCTTTTGTAAAGTAAAGTCGTGCTTTTGGTTTATCGGATGATCTGAAATCCTTCAAATCATTGATGATATTCTTGAGTAAAGGAAAACTAACCAGCATACCGATGGTCTTCTTCTCCTTATCACTTATACCATATTCTTGAGGTGCAACAAAGTTGAAGAGGTTCCTTACGTATCTGTAAAGATTTCGAAGGTCGACACTGACTTCTTTAAAATCATCAGATGAATAACCATCTGTTGATTCCTCTAGTAGCGTTGTACTGTTTCTACCTTGCTCTGGATCGCTAAAAATGGCCTCCAGAAATTGACGATTATGGAGTGCATCGTATTTCATCGAGTCGTAGAGCTCTGGAATACCTGAGGGATCTGGGCTGTAAACTTGCTTGGAAGCAGATGAGTCACTGTCTGAATACTGAGGATTACAAAAGCTGCCAAATAGCTTATCCCAACGCTCCTTAAATAGTTTGGGTGACTCAAAACAGCACCAGCGTCGCTGGAGTTGATTCACATTCTTATTAGCCCAGTTCAGATGCATCACTACTCTCATGCGTGACAAGATGGTGGCCACTTCTTGAAGAACAACATGCGGTTGTGGCAACTCGCTGGGCCAACCAGCCTGCGCGAGAAAGACGGGGGATATTTCGTTTCCAGGTCGGAGTATACTCTTCAACTGTTTTTTAACTGAATCCATTTGTTCTTTGGCAGCGTTACTATCATCCAGTAAGTGTTTGCTTTCAGAAATCACATGTGCTGTCTCGGGCGAACCCAAAAAGTAGCTGGTGAACACATCAGCGGTGGCTCTCACCCTTCGCTCCGAGCTACTCCATACTTTTGTATCATCAGTAATGTGTCTATTTAGAATGTTCATGTCTTTTCTGAGATTCTCGCCCAAATCCTTGGATTGATGTAGACCTGCATGTGTAAACTAAAAAATATGAGTACGCTACATGATTTACAAAATATTTCAAAGTGTGTATATATGTACCTCTCCACCCCATTTTACATTGACTTGCAACTTTCTCAGTATATTCGAGTCCTTATCGAAAACCGGTTTTACTTGAACCTTGGTGCCAGGTAACTCACTCTTTCTTTCCAAAATTTCTTTAATCGCCAATAGCTTATCAACATCAATGCCTAGATCCATCGACTTTATGATTGCATCCTTTACAAGGTCCAGTTGATGTTTTTGGCGAAACACCACTTCCTGCGTACTTCCTTCAAGCAAATCAATAAATGGCTGTGTCATGAGAGATATTTTATACTTGTTTTTTGGAGTGCGATCGCCGTGACGGAAAATGGCAGCGATGCCCTTTAGTCGCCAAGCATTCTCAGTAAGCAGCTCCCTTGGAATTTCATGTAGAACGGTAGAAGGTCTGCGCTGCACGGAACGAAGAAATGCCTCACTTAGTAACCTTGCACATTGATCATAGTAATGATCGTTTCCCTTGACAAAACTCCAGCCATTTACATCAATCACATAAGATTTGCCTTTTACACGAAGGAAATCCAACCCACAAATCATTTGACCAAAGGCTTTTGATACCTTTGTTGCGATTTCCTTTTCTTCTGGAGTCAGTTCTGTTACATATCTAATTTCCTTTCCTTCCGTATTACGCTTAACAAGACCATCTACTGTAGGCGACCTATTTTTAAATAAGGTTTAAAAAGTCAAGTAAATAAATATAAATAAACAAGACTAAATTCTAAATTTGTTTACTTTCTGGTCTCTGCATGAATATAAGTTGGGCCGACGGTGTACACCTTTATATCCTCACTATTTTCAGAATCCAACATGGCTTCATATATCCAAGAGCCTTCATCGCCTGGATTATGAAGATTCGGATCAAATTTACTCGATTTATTACCAATCTAATTAGAGTTGATCATGTTAACCAAAGAAAGAAACAATAACCTTAAATTTACCTTTCTAAATAACCTTCTTCCTCCACCACCTTGCTTTTCCGAATAATAAATATTAATATTATGATTTTCACCATCCACTGGTTTTTCAAGAAATGGCTTTTCCAAATATTCGCCGTTCACCTTGATGCCATGGTGTTGGATTTCATAGTGCTTTGTATTGTGAAGGTAGCTTTTCAATAATAGATTAAGATCCATTCCTGATGTTTCATGGAATACACGTGCGGCTTCTTTATCCACTTTGACTCCACCATCACGCGATATCACTAATCGTGGCGGGGTTAGCACTCCAACCGCATCCAGAATAGAAAGTACAGTGCGTCGATCCCACAGTAAAGACTGCATATACACGTCATTGACAGTAAATGGCTTACGAAGCTTGACATATTCAATCGCTTTTTGTAATGGAAATCCACTTGAAAAGAAGCATATTAAAAAATCACACCCAGGCCAATTCTCCACCTCTTTATATAACGAATTAGCTGCTAAGGCGTTGTTTCATGATATTATAAACTTTACCTTCGTCTATGATGGTTTTATCCCCAAAAATAACAATTTCAAAATCACCAAAAGCTAGCATTCTATCCAGAATATAACGCATAGGTTTTGACCTTGCTTTTTTATCCATAGCACAGATCCCAATAACATCTAATAACCCGAGATTAGCTTCGTTTTTTTCTTGTTTGTTAATTCACATGCCTTACATTTTGTTTCTGGCTCTCCTACTGCCAAGGTAGAAGCATCCGC
>VCJL01001683.1:6664-17819 GCA_024139405.1 Backusella mclennaniae | reverse complement strand
CCCTTTTTTTTTTTTTGATATACAAATACAAACAAAAAAAAAATGTCCATGTCAACCACAAAGAGACCTGGATCAAGAATCCCTTCTGTTGTCGCCACAAACGAACCTCCTAGCAACGGAAGTAGACAAAGACAATCCAAGAGAGATGAGGTAAGGACTTGTTTTCTTTTTATTATTATTATTATATAATGTTAAAGAAGTACCACTTTTATTATAGGCGATTCGTAAAAAGCTTGAACAAGAACTTTCCAAAAAGAGTTCAGGGTCAAAGCGGGTGCGCAAGACTCGTAAAATTGCCGGCACTGTATCTGCCCTTCGACCTGCACAGGCGTTGACTGTAAAAGAAAATATGCTTGTGATTGAAGCGTCTCAGTTGATGGCTGCAAAGAGAAGTGACTGTGTATTGGTGGTAGATGAAGATGATCATTTGAGTGGTATCTTTACTTCAAAGGATTTGGCCTATCGTGTTGTGGCTGACTCTTTGGATGCAAGGTAAGGGGGGGGGAGTCTTAAAAATAATAAATTTTGTTATTTTAATAATAATTTATTATAATAGAAATACCTCTGTTGCTCAAATCATGACAAAAGGTCCCATGTGTGTCACCTCTGATACATCGGGTACTGATGCACTTAACCTAATGGTGTCCCGTGGTTTCCGTCATTTGGTAACTATTGGAAACTTACTCTCTCTCTCTTTATATACTAACTATATACATAGCCTGTCTGTAACGAAGAAGGTGATATTTTCGGCCTACTCGATATTACAAAATGTCTCTATGAAGCACTCGACAAGATGGAAAGGGCCTTTGGCTCATCACGCAAATTATACGATGCATTGGAAGGTGTTGAGCGTGAGTGGTCACATAGCCCTATTCAACTTGTCCAGTACATGGAGGCGCTTCGTGATAAAATGGAATGTCCCGATTTAAATTCGGTATTGGATGGTCTTGCACCAGCAGAGGTCAATGTCAAGACAAATGTCCGTGATGTTGCACGTATGATGAAGGAGTATCATACAACCGCAGTCCTTGTCACCGATAGAGATGGTTTGGCAGGTATTTTCACTACAAAGGATGTGGTTTTGCGTGTCATTGCTGCTGGTTTGAATCCTGAAAATTGCTCGGTTGTGCGTGTCATGACGCCTCATCCTGATACTGCTTCTCCTTCCATGTCCATTATGGATGCTTTAAGAAAGATGCATGGTAACTCATTTACTACTACTATTATTATTATTACTTTTACTAATATAAGACATAGATGGTCATTACCTTAATTTACCTGTTACTGAGAATGGAGATATTGTTGGTATAGTCGATGTATTAAAGTTGACCTATGCCACTTTAGAACAAATTAACAGTATCCAAGGAGGTGATGGAGAAGGTAAAGGATAGGTGTTTTTATAGAGTGAATCACAAAACTCATCATCACTCTATATAGGACCCATGTGGTCTCGTTTCTGGGATAGTTTTGGTAGCACCGATCACAACGAATCAGAATCACAACTCTCAGACCCCCTTTCATCTCAAATGTTATCCACACATTCTGGTAGAGAATTAGGTCGTGCCATCTCACCAGAACCCTCTGCATCCTTCTCCCAGCTCCAAGGCTTCTCTGAAATCACACCCAACGAATCTGCCAGTATGGTCAATAACGAAGAAAGTCGTTCTCTATCATCATCACATCATCATCTTACTGAACCCAAGGACAATATGTTTTCCTTTAAATTTACCACAACCAGTGGCAAGACCCATCGCATTGCCTCAAATGTAGATAGTTATTCACAGCTTGTTGACTCTGTCTGTCAAAAGGTCATTGGGGAGCACATGGCACATGTCGATGCGGAGGATACACCTGTAGACTCATGGCTTTCCATTTCCTATTTGGATGATGAAGAGGACCAGGTATTGATTACAAGTGATGCCGATGTCTCCGATGCCGTCAATTTGGCACGTAAAATGGGTCAGAACCGTGTCAAATTATTTGTGCATGATGCGACCGAGCGTGCTCCTGAGGTCCCTGCGGTTGTTGTCGAAGCACCAGAGGCACCTGTTGTAGAAGAGGTCAAGGAGGCACCAAAGCCACGCTCCATTCCTCGTAAACAGGAAGAGGAGAAGCCTGTTGAACCTGCATTCCCTCAGGAATTAATCTTGCCGGCTGCCATTGCCTTTTTGGGTGTTGTCATTATTGGTGTATTTGCATTCTCTCGTGTCAGTCCTCAGCATCGTTAGAAGATGAGGAAATTCACCTTTATTAGATTTTTTTTATTCATGTAACCCTGTCATTATTATTATATTTTTATGGATTAAACGTCGTCTATAGCTTGATATGTGTTTTTTTTTTTTTATACATACAAAAAAATACAAAAAAAATAAATAAATAACAAAAATTCTGGCATGAAAGAGTGGGTTAAAAACAAAGTTTCTAGCAAATAAATGGTATCATCTTATGTAAAAGGAGGACACTTGTTGTTGGAAAACTAGTTATGACGAGGAGATACTTAGTTTTCATTGTTTGATTTATATGATCGGGTGACATTGATTATTTTCTTTCCTCTTTTTTCCTCACTTTTTATTATCACTATTAATATAAAATACAAACCTAGTTTATTTTTCTACGAGTATACTCTTCTCTACTTTAAATCACTATAAGTATTATCAACCATTAGTTAAGGACACAAGTAGGTATGGAACCCTTTAAGAGTAAAAGAGTAACTAAATTGACAAACCCTCTAAAGCTCGTGTTACTAAAGCTCAGGTTTTGCTGTATAACCGTTTGTTTATTTTCCTCTATCAGCCAAGGTGCTTTTAAGAAAGGTGCGAATGAAGAAATCATAGTGATAAATCGAAAAGCGATGAAGAGGAAGAAGAAACAATTCCTTATACGGAATCATCCGCAGCAGCAGCAAGAGTGGCCAAGAAACCAGCCCGTGTATAAAAGCAGACTCGTGGAAAAAGGCATTTCTTATCAAAAAGGCTATTAAACGCGCCTTTTCCCCTCAATCGGATAGACCACGCTTACTACCTGTTGGTCGACCCAATTCCCTCGATGGATACATGTTTTTTATATCAGAAAACTTTACTGTAACGGTGCGAGAGATTAGGGATGCTATTGTTTGCTAATCATCATTAGCACAACGCATCATATACTAGCAAAATCATCTATTTTATCTGAAAATAAACAAAAAAAAAATCATGCAAAAAAAAAAAAAAAACCTTTTCTTTATCAGTTGAAATATTTGCTTTTTCTTTTTCGCTTTTCTTTCCCACTTGTTTCTCTTCACTAGTTCATATATATATTCATATAACTGCTCATTATACCTTTTTATTTACACGAAGCTTATATAAATTTCTATTGAGTCGATTATACTAAAAAGAAAAATACGTTCTGAACTCCTTTCCTGTCTATTATTCCATTAATATTCTTTAAACAATGTCGAGTAGTAAGCCTCTTTGTGTTTAAAATGCATCAGAGCTATTTAGCTGACCACTTATACATTTATAACTTATAGATAACTCATCAAAGCAAATATAAAATTCTATTCTAATTTTCAATCATTAGAAAGAAAAAATAACTTTCAAATTGGTTTATAGTTCGAATTCTAGAAAGAGACCTCATTCACCAGCTGAGCCTAATGAATATCCCAATGATAATCTAACCACCCCACTAATTCCTCTAGAAGATATGAGTCCATCACAAGAGGACGCTCCTCCACCACCTCCTTCACCATCCCAGTCACCGCCTGCAGAAGAAATCAGCGGTGAAGAGATTGAACGCTTGATTCAAAACGACCCAGAGTAAGGCATCACTTGAATTGGGAATGAATCTTGAAATTAACTTTTATTTTCTATAGACTATTGCCTTAACTACACGACTTGGCTCATTTATTTGGTTCGAGGAATAAAAAATAGATAAAATATAAAGTCAAAATAAACTCTGCTTTTTTATGGCAATGATCGATCAGGATAGTCTCCAACGTTTTTTTTTGTTATGAATATATGCAGCTTTATATTATATATGTTGAGAGCTCGTATTGCATTGTGAGGTTTGCCTAAAAGTGGAAAAAAGATGCATATATAGTCACCAATCCACTAGCTTGGTTCTGTTTGACAGTTTTATTTTATCAATATAGAGGACCATATATAGTAAGCAGCACAAGCATGAAGGATGGTATATTTTTAAAACTGTGTATGGATTTCATTGGATTTTCATTTTGTGGGGAAGTAGTGTACAACCTAGAGTGCAAAGCGCCAAGTATTATAAGCATCTTGATGACCTATTTTAACATGTTCTCGATATCAGAAATGGTCATTGTATCATTTTATAGGTTACATTGAATATGATAGATCATAAACACCGTGGGATTGGATCTTTTCCTTTTTCGCTTCATTGCCTTTTGTGCTTCTTTGTAGATCTTTTTTTATTTTTATTTTTTGTTGAGTATTCATTATTACTCATAAAAGTGTTTAATGTATAATACACTGGTTTTTACATTAAAAAGAACATCACCCTTCCCTCCTTTCCTTTTTTCTATAATGTGGTCTACTTCATCTCTCTGAATACTTGGACAAAGCATATTTAATAGTTTTTGTTTTCTGCAAGAAGACACAATCCAGGCACTGTCTAAATATAGAATACTCCTATTTCTCGGAGATTGACACACCATTTTTGATTGATAAGATATGGCCAATCAATTCTTCAAATAATTTATGAAAGAAGAGTGTTATTAATAATATAAGTGACTTTTAAAAATGGGCGGATCACCCACTTCCAGTATTCAAAATATGTCTTTACATTTTTTTTTTAACGAAAAGAAAAAACATTGAATTCACTTCGCAGTCATGTTCATTGTTTAGCGTGTGGCATTCCAATGAATGTCAAAAAGTAAATTATCCGAAAAAAAAAGACATGCTGAATTATAAAATGAGAGATTAGGTAAACAGGTGGGTTAATGTAATTGGGTGTATATTTGACACAGCGAAAAAAGGTTTATAAAAAGGGGCGCCAGGGACCAACAGGTCAAACCAGAAAATCAGATTCGTTACATTTTATTCCTGCTCTTTTATATTATTAATTTATTTAACTTTTTTTTTTAAAGAAAAAAAAAATGAGTGCCATCTATCGTTTACAAGGAAAAACAATGACCTATCATTGGGGTATGCCTGGCGATGTATCCAAGGTTGCTGCATATGCTAAAGCTTCTGGTACTGACATTGATTCTTCGCTACCGTATGCTGAGCTTTGGATGGGTACACACCCTAATGCTCCTTCTCATGTATTGGATAATGATAAAACTACACTTGCTGACCTCATCAAGAAAAACCCTTCTTTTAGTACTGACAAAATCTATAAACAGTACAATGGTGACTTGCCCTTCCTCTTCAAAATCCAATCTGTTGGTAAAGCTCTTTCAATTCAAGCTCATCCTGATAAAGAATTAGGTGCCCGCCTTTTCAAAGAGTTCCCAGAAAATTACAAGGATCCTAACCATAAGGTATATTATAACAAAACGTTTCATCAACATCAACTATTTAAACATGGATTTTAATGCATGTATTTTTTATATTATTATTATTATTATTATTCCTGCCCTATTTTAGCCCGAAATGGCCCTTGCACTTACTCCTTTCGAGACACTCTTTGGCTTCAGACCATTAAAAGAAATTGCCCATCATATGGAAAAATACTTTGAATTGAAGGAATTGGTTGGCCAAGAAACCAGCGAAGAATTCTTACAGGCTGTCAACTCAAATCTTACGGAACAAGAAAACAAGGCATTGCTTAAAAAGGTGTTTTCAAATCTTATGAAAAGCAAACAAGAGAATGTTGCTGCCAGTTTGTCTAAACTCATTGCCCGTCTTGTCGAAACAAAGTCGGATGATTCTGTTTCACAGTTACTTGTTAGATTAGATTGTGAATATCCAGGTGGTGATGTGGGTGTATTCTCTTCTCTCTTCTTGAACCATGTCTTTTTGCAGCCTGGAGAGGCCATCTTTTTAGCCGCTAATGAGCCACACGCCTATTTGTCTGGAGGTAAATGTGGGGGAAGATCAAAACTTGGATTTTAAAACTCAATCATCATTATTTTATTTTTAGATCTCGTTGAATGCATGGCCACCAGTGATAATGTTGTTCGTGCAGGTCTGACTCCCAAGTTTAAGGACGTCGATGTCTTGGTTAGTATGCTTACTTATCGTTACGGCTCTGCCGAGTCACAAAAGATGACACCAGTAAAGATGGGCGACCATACCCTCCTCTATGACCCTCCTATTGATGAGTTTTCTGTTGCATTGACCAAGATGGAGGTAAACCAAACAGAAACGCATGGACCTCTTGCAGGTCCTAGTATTATTATTGCTACAAGTGGCTATGGCACTTTGATTGGTGATGATGGCAAGGAACATGTACTTGATGAAGGTTATATTTACTTTGTTGGTGCAAACACTACTTTAACTGCTAAAACTATTGATTCAAATCTTCAGTTCTATCGTGCATTTACTATTCCTACTCAATAGTATAATTATAGCTTTTTTTTTTTAATATATATATATTTTTTTATAATAAAATATAATCTATTTCTTACTTGTTCTAAAAATAAATAGTCCATTAATAATCTCAATTGATTTATCATGCCACAGAAGCGCCACATCAAGTAATTTTCCTTAAATAGAAAAAACTCGCCAATATTCTGTTTTTAATAAATAGAAATTTTGGTTCTTGGTGTAATCTTTATTTGAATCACTGTTGAGATATATATACTATAGGCTTCTAATTGTATATATTCAAACGAAATTTTTTATTTTTACCTCTTATATAAGGCAGATGATAAAACAAAAGCAAATTTACACCATCGACATGGTAAATGATCCCTTTTGGTGAGAAGACTCAAAGGTCTCATGTATTGTACTGATTACTCTGATTTATTATATTCCATTATCTCATGAAGATTATTCATTATCCTCTACACAGTTTACTAAACGGTTAACTCTACCAGCATTCGAATTATCTTCTTTTTCGATTAAACAATTAAAGAACGATTTTCAGCTGTCATTAGTTAAAAAGTTACTTAATGACTAGTTATTGTAGCAGCACAATGAAGCCTAATGTTATTTCCTGGATATATATCATATTTCTTAGATTTTTTCTTTGATTTTGTTTTCGTTTATACTACCAATTTAAAAATAATGTATTCAAAATAGTAATATCCGTTCTTGTACCATGTAGTCATGTTTGAGTTGTAAAAAAAGTATATGTTGAGTTTCCCCCTATTTATCAGTCCGTCAACAGTAATTTCTGGCCAATTGTATTTTCTCAAACACTGGAGATCGATTATATTGAAGGAATGGTTCAACATTGAGCCGATTTCTTCTTTAAAAGTATATAAGTAAGTACTGTTTCCGCATATACTTTTAAGTTCAATACAGTTTATAGTATCTATCTTGCTCTTATCATATTCAATATTAATAGCTTACTTTTATTATTTATATGTACATGAGTATTTTAATTGTGATACAAAGGGTATTCAACGGTTTTCTCTTTTTCTACATTTTTCCAGAAGAACGTGGTCATATATAGTGAAATTACTGAAAGGAAATCTGTAAAGAAAAACAGAATATATAGTGTTGTTTTTATTTCCAATCTATCACCTACTCTTTGAAGTACTGTTTCGGTTAAAAGTCTAGAGGTATTCAACACACCGAATAAAATCAGGTTGGTTGTGACTGACCGAGGAATGGATTGTCTGTTTAGCATAAGGAGTGCGAAAAACAATATAAAGTAAATCCAGTTGACGGAAATAACAGTCTTGTACATGTTGGTATAAAGGTAGCGGTCTTTTACAAAAAACGGTCCATCATCCTCGCTAAAAAAGTTGCCAATTGAAGCCATGCTAACTGCAATGAGTCCAAATTGAACAAGAGTTACAAAGTAAGCTACAAGTACAATAAATGGTTTTCTAAGCAAGAGTGAAAATAAGGTAATTCCAGCCATCCAGATTACCGGAACAAGAGATAATCCAAAAAACAGGCCTGTAATGGCTATCCTCCTGGACATCCCTTCATTGTGAGTGTATGAATAGTACGAGCATAATAACAGACCAGTGTTGAGTACCCCAAAAATAGAAACAATCAAAGTAAGATGTAGTGTACGGTTTATATTCTTTGATGGTCGGCTACAGTAAGCATACATGCAGACAAAAAACAATACTACATGCATTGCCAAAGAACCGATGAATACATTGGGAATCAGCAGTGAAATAGAAGGAAAAAACATTGGAAATAAAAAAGTGATTTTAATAAACTATTTCGAAAACCTGATTTTATAAAAGATGTATTTTTTTTCTTGTTGCACACAATAGTAGTAAGTAAAACCATAAAGTTCGATTACTCAAATTAAAATAACCTTTCCTATTCTCATTATTATTAAGATAAAGATCTGCTATAGGAATATTATATTATCGTACTTATTAGACCTTCTTTTACAAAACATATCGCTCAATTCCCCTCATAAAACTAAAGATTTATAAAAACCGTAAAAACATTATAACTATAAAAAGGCATAAAAAAGATATAAAAAGAATATGATATGTCGTACTGAATACAAAACCTTCTGTTCTTCATTATCGGGGATGGTTTTTACAATGATAAGCCTCAAATTCGAACACAATTACAAATCAAACCCATTTTTATTATTTCAATAAATATAATAAATTGATTTATTCATCTCAATCTCTTCCAGCGCAATGGGTGATGGTGTACTGACACGCCAGTTGTTTTCCAGAAAATAGGATTGTGATTCATGCACAGCCGAAGAAAAAATAGTATATTATGAACCCATTTCAGCTCCTTGCTAAGCACTTTCTCCATTGTAGTACAACTAAAGCATAGATGAGGTTGAAAGACATGTTCTGTCACCTTGGTGCATAACGGCTGTCATCTCTGCTCTTTTTATTTTACATTAAAGATACATTTCCTTGGAGTGTATATTGAACATTTATATTAAATTATAAGTGACATTATTTTAAACTAGTTCATTCAGATCGTGACTATTACGTTATTAAGTGGGATCATGCATCAAAATATGCTATTGCATGCATTCGGTCCATTTCAAGGTTCTTATACTATTAATTTTCAAATGGCTGTGTTTCAAAACAGGACAAGACAGGTAAAATAAGAGCCAGAAACAAAACAAACAAGCAAATTTTATATTTCCCTTTGGTCTTATTTCTTTTTATTTTCTTGTGAAACTTCAGTTTGACAAAATGAATAATCCAGGAGCCGATAATCAACTCATTTTACGAAATGACAATGCACAGATTGCACGGTTCCGAACAAAGCCAGCACAAGGCGAGTTTACTAGACGCAAAAACTGGTCGCAAAGCATTCTCGACTCTATTCGAGATGTTATGCATGTCTTGAACTCTTCAACTCTTAAAATTGTTTTCTGCTCAGCAGCAGCTACTGAATTTCTTGGTTACCAACCTGCAGAGCTTGTTGATCACAACTTTACTGAATTCCTCCATGTGGATGACATTGACACGTTTGTACGAGAATTCAAGGCAGCAAAAACAAGTGGACAGACCTTCAAGCTGTGCTACCGGTTTTTGAGAAAGGATGGAAAATACACAACCCTTGAAACCAGAGGCCAATTTCACAGAAATTCATTTTTTGGTAACGCAAGGCGTTTTCCTGCTGACGTAGCGAAAACAATGGACACCTTTCTTGACTTGAAAATGGAAAATGAATTACTAAAAAAGAAGCTTGCTGCATTAAAGGATCAACGTCATCAAAGAGATATGTCTGTTACTAGTGACAGCACAAGTAACCCTTCAGTCACCACAGGATCGATTACTGTGGATGATGATGACGACGATGACGACGATGGTTATAATGGTATCTTTACAGAGGCAGGACCCAATGTATATACAAAGGGTGTAAGCACTTCATTTGATGTAAATGAAGCCGTTTCTATGTTTACGGGTTTACGCTATGATCTGGGTGAAAGGGCAATGGGTATTTCTATGGGTTTGGAAACAGGTGAATTGATCAATACCAGCATGAATGACTTATTACCTACTTTGGCTACAGAAGAGCCGTTTATAAATCACAACATAGAACGAGCAAATGAAATCAATTCGAATCAACCAAGAAAAAACAAAAAGGTATTATATACACTTATTATAGTTAAACGCATGGAAACAATTGTACTAAGTACATTATAGAAACGAATTGATGATGATGTGGCTAAAGTATGTTCGGATTGTGGAACTACTGAGTCTCCAGAATGGAGAAAAGGTCCAAATGGCCCAAAAACGTAAGTCTATATCATTCATGTTTATCGATTCTTATTGACTTGAAATAGGCTTTGTAACGCGTGTGGTTTGCGATGGTCGAAAAAAAATAAACAAGAACAGCAAAGCCTTAATATTTAGAATTTTCTAATTGGCGTACTTTTTTTTTATAAAAAAAAAAAACACACTGTGTAAATATATAAATAAAATCATATTTAAAAGTTAATTTCATGCATAGTTTATAGTTGTTAAAAATGTTTTGCAGGGATTCTCAACTTTAATGGTCTATCAGACCATGAGTTGGTTTGAAGAGAGGGTGTGTTTTGCATAAAAGTTTTTTCCAAGCCGTGAACTGTGTTTGGCCAGCAAAGGGAATCCTAACTTCAATGGTCTATCACGCCATGGGTTCATTTGAAGATGGGGTGTGTTTTATCGAAAACTATTTTTCTTGATCTCCTTTTTTAACCGATGCAAAGTAAGTAAATGATTGGTTTTTTTTTGAGTTTATGACATCAAGAGTGTTTTACCACCCCTGAGCCACTGGAGAATCGCGACGCACAGTTTGCAGGTTAATCCAGGAAATTAATCTACAAAACTGGACTATGCTTCCAGACGCTTCTAATGTATACTCATGGTATCCCTGAGAGAAAGACAATTTCAATCTTCGTAAACGTATGGAGCATCTCTTTCTTAATTCCAATGTAATATGTTTTAAGTGTATATTTTCTTATAGAATATAATTTTAAAAGAAATGGAGTGAAAACGCCTCAGTGATCTAATGAATCACTCAGTCGAGCTTTATCCATTACTTCATACTTTGCAACTTTTTGTTCTTCTGAAAATACTATATCATATGCTTACCGATCGTGT
>VCJL01001681.1:6029-16762 GCA_024139405.1 Backusella mclennaniae | reverse complement strand
AAAAAAAAAAATGTTGTAAAAAAGTCTGCCATAAAATCCTTGGAAATGAAATAGAAAGCTCAGTATGGGCGATTCTGGGGACATGAATTGTACCATTGGTTTTCTTCCCTTGATGTTACGACGGCGACATCGTTTTCTTTTTTATTTTACAACGCTTTAATACAAGACATTCAACCAAACCATTTTACTGTTTTTTTCAAGAAAATAAGACTAAAATTTAAATTCAAATTAATGAGAAAAGGGAGAATAATTGTTGAGAAAAGGCTATTGAAAATATATTTTGGGTACAGAGGGTTGTTTATATTATAATATAACCCAATATATAATAGAACAAGAGAAATATATTTAAGTGTCTAAATGAACTTACCACCAACTCTATTAAATGATACTGAAAAGCACCCGTATCAAGAACATCTACCAGGCTGGCTATTGCCGGCTCATCCCATAAGTTTGCCGAGGCTGTAAGTTCTATAATTAATATCAATGATATGTAATGGATTGCTAATTTTATTCACATTTACTTTTTTTTTTATTCTGATTTCTACGTTATGATTTTTCCAATCCTTGGTATATACATTATACTTGTTTGCTTTGAATCTACTGCATTGGTTATCTTGATCCAATTATTGTTATTTTTCTCAACAATTCTCTATACTTTTCTCAATTGTTCTTGTTTTTTTTCTCCCCCTTTTCTCATCAGTTTGTTATTTCTTCTCATTTTCTTGAAAACAACAGTAGTGTACATTGTTACTCACAATTTGCATTACTTTTGCCTAGATCACAAAACTTTGACACTGTTGTCAAGGAATTCCGGGCCGAACAGAATCAAGTCACACTAATATAAAAGTGGATCTCATCTACTTGTTTATTCCTTTGATTCACTCTTCAATCTTCGATCAACTCAACACATAATGGTAAATCATCCATCCAAGAGAACAAGCACATACGTTTCCTTTGTGTTGGATAGCTTTTTGCAGCAATTCATTTTCCACATTGGGGTCACATTGCTAATTAGCTAGAATGTCATGTTAATGTAAATTTTTTTTTTTGTCTCTAGTCCGCTGCCAGACCCGTTATCAACGTCTACGCCGAATGTGGCAAGAATGTCGCCTCAACCGTTCCTCTTCCTGCTGTCTTCAAGGCTCCTATCAGACCTGACATTGTCAACTTTGTCCACACCAACATGGCCAAGAACAAGCGTCAACCCTATGCTGTTTCCGATAAAGCCGGTAAGCATACCAAAAGATATACATGTTTTTTTTAATGGTTCTAATATATGCGTTCTTCTATTAAGGTGAGCAAACCAGTGCCGAATCTTGGGGTACTGGTCGTGCCGTTGCTCGTATTCCTCGTGTCAACGGTTCCGGTACTCACCGCGCTGGCCAAGCTGCTTTCGGAAACATGTGTCGTGGTGGTCGTATGTTCGCCCCTACCAAGACTTGGAGAAAGTGGCATGTCAAGACCAACTTGAACCAAAAGCGTTTCGCCACTGCCTCTGCTTTGGCTGCTTCTGCTCTCCCTTCCTTGGTCATGGCTCGCGGTCACCGTGTTGAAAAGATTGAAGAGGTTCCTCTTGTTATTTCTACTTCTGTCGAAAAGTTGAGCAAGACCAAGGATGCCGTTGCCTTGTTGAAGGCTGTTCACGCCTACTCCGATGTTGTCAAGGTCTCCAACTCCCGTAAAGTCCGTGCCGGTAAGGGTAAACTTAGAAACCGCCGTCACCGCCAACGCCGCGGTCCTCTTGTTATCTATAATGAGGATAACGGTATTGTCAAAGCTTTCCGCAACTTACCTGGCCTCGAACTTGTCAATGTCCGTCGCCTCAACTTGTTACAACTTGCACCTGGTGGACACTTGGGTCGTTTCATCATCTGGACCGAGGGCGCCGTCGCACTTTTGGATGAGCTCTACGGTACCTACGAGGCCCCTGCTTCTTTGAAGAAGGACTATGTTCTCCCCGCCCACATCATGACCAACCCTGATGTCAACCGTCTTATCAACTCTGACGAAATCCAGTCTGTTGTCCGCCCTGCCGGTAACAAGGTCCAGAAGCGTCCTTACACCCAAAAGAAGAACCCTCTCAAGAACCAAGGTGTCATGAACCGCCTCAACCCTTATGCCCAGGTCCTCCGCCGTGCAGAGATCATTGCCAGCGAGAAGCGTGCTGCTGGCAAGGTCAAGAAGGTTCAAAAGAAGGGTACTTCCGGTGCTGCTTCCAAGAAGTTTTTGGAGACTCTTAACTCTGCTTAATACTTTTTAATATAAATAATAATAAAATGATTCATTTCATATCTTTTGTGGTAACACAAGAAAAAACAAACTAAATTTTTTAAAAAACAAAAAATATTAAATTTCCTTTTTCTCCACTTGTTTTTTTTTCTATTTATTTTTCTCCACCTAAAAATGCCAAAAGACAACAATGGACAGATGGCAGCTGTTCAAGTTGGTAATGAGTGAATACAGCAAAAGGGAGTGTTTGTAAATATTGACATTATTAGAATAGCGCTGCGAATAAGACCGTTGACTGAAAGAGATCGAGCGCAACCTCGTTTTAATGGTGATGTGCTTAGAGCCCATGAACAATCTGTTCAAATTGTGTCACAAAATAAATACTTTACTTATGATCATGTCTTTGGTCCGAATAGCCAACAAAGTGATATTTTTGAATCCTTGGGTGAAGGACCGGTGCAGAAATTTGTAGAAGGATATAATGTCACGATGCTTGCCTATGTATGGTTTTATCATTGTTTTATCTAAAAAAAATACTGACAAGTTAGAAAACACTTTAGGGACAAACCTCATCAGGAAAGACTTATACCATGGGAACAGCCCAGCATACAAGCTCAATTGATTTTGAGCATGAAGGCATTGTGCCAAGAGCAATGGCCTTGTTGTTTGACTTGTTGGAACAGCAAAATGATCCGAGGTCACCTGGTTCGACGGCTTCGTCTGTCAGTGACAATAAAATTCAGGCACGTTCCAAAAAGGCAAATCGGTCCACTGTGAAAGTGTCATTTGTAGAAATTTACAACGAAGAACTCATCGATCTATTAAACTCGAATCCTCCAAACGAGAAACCACCAGTCACCATCAGAGAAGATACAAAAGGACACATTTACTGGACAGGTGTGAAGGAAATGGCTGTAAATACAACAGATGACGTGTTATTGTAAGTCATTGTATATAAATACTCCTGGTTCTCCCCTTTCTTTAACTAAAAAGAATTAAAGTTATTTACAACAAGGTACAGAAAACAGAGCCACGGGATCAACTGATATGAATGAAAAGTCATCCCGTTCCCATGCCATTTTCTCTGTTACATTGAAGCAAGAACGCTATGTCCCTTCGTCTCCAAACTCAAGCAGAGCAGCAAGTCCTGTTGCTTCCAAATTACAGGCAAAAAGGGTAGCAAATGCAAATAGAGCTCCTGATGACGGTGATTGGATCATAACAACTTCAAAGTTCCATTTCGTTGATTTGGCTGGTAGTGAACGGGTAAATAATTAGCATGAAATTTAACATTATATATTCATTTACTGATTAATGTGCATACACTGACTAGTTGAAACGTACTGCTGCTGAAGGTGATCGACGTAAAGAAGGTATCAATATCAATGCTGGCTTATTAGCCTTGGGAAATGTCATCTCAGCCCTAGGCGACCCATCCAAAAGGAGTACGCACGTACCGTATCGTGATTCAAAGTTGACAAGGTTGTTACAGGACTCGTTGGGTGGAAGTGCAATGACCCTCATGATTGCCTGTGTGAGTCCGGCCGAGTCGAATTTATCTGAAACACTAAATACGCTTCAATATGCTAATCGTGCACGCAATATCAAAAATAAGATGGAAAAGAATGAAATGGAAGAGTGGATGACAACGGATAATCTCGAAGTATTACGATCCACCATCGCCAAACTGAAGGGCGAATTAAAGAAGGGCCCTAAACGTGTATTAGCAGACCTTCATGATGAAAGTACACCAATGGGTAACCCCGATTTCGATGATCTTTACCACGAACAACATATTGTGATTGCCGACTTGCAGCAACAGGTGGAGGAACTGCAAGCTTCAGCTGAATTTATTCAACAACGAAATGTCATGGTCGAGGGCGAACTTGCCCGAGTCCATCGAGAAAAAGTCACTCAGCCTTCTGATCTTGACTTTCAGCACTTGGTGGAGCCTGTCATTGAGGAATATGAGAAGAGTATTTCTGGCTTGGAGTCTCAACTTGCTATGGTTCGAGCTGCTTTGAGCCACTCTGATCATGCTTATGATGAACAACAACTCAAGATTGACCAATGTGATATAGTCATTGAGAGCCAAGAGCAGACCATCAACGAGCTAAGGCGTAGAGTCCAGAAACTGCTGGAACGACAAATCAAAGATGAAACTTACACTTCCGAATTGGAAAAGAAGCTCATGACAACCGTAGAGGAGACAGTACACGATCGAGAACTTTTAAGCGAGCTACGAGGAAAAATTCTCAAGTTGAAAGAAGTCGATGAAAACACAGAACATTACATTCATGACCTCGAATCTCGTCTGGCCGCGAGTGAAACTGAACGTAAAGCACTCAAAGAGAAGATCGATTCACTCCAGTCACAAAAGATAGACGATGATCAAGATAAATCTATAGAAAAGGATGAGCTGAAAACACTAAGGGAGAAATGTGATAAAAATGAAGAAGAGAAGCAAAAACTCCAAGATCAAATCGATGATTTACTCAAATCAGCAGCAACAGCAGCAGTAGCACCACCCGAGATAAAGCAAGAAGCAGTACCTTCAATATCAGAATCAAATAATCAGCAAAAACAGATTGAAGAATTGGAGGCTGATTATAAGAACCTCCATAAGGATCATCAGGATACCCTTAAAGAATTAGATGAAGTCTTATTGCGCTATCAAGAATCATTAGATCAAGTGGATGCACTACAGTCAAAGCAATCCGATGATGCTCCTAGATCAGCTGTTTTAGAAGCGGAGAAAGAAATACACATTTTACGTGAATCCGTGCAACATTTGGAGCAAGAATTGGACAATGCTTCCAGAAGAGAAATGATTTTTAGACAAATGTCTGAAGAGCATACAGAGTCTATACAAGTAGAAAATACACTAAAGACATTGGAGATACCCCAAGAGAACGATTTGAAACTCTTGCAACGTGACTTTGACGCACTTCAACAAAAATACAATGTCCTCAGAGCAGAAATGGAAAATCAAACAGGCGAGTCGGACACTGATTACACATCAAAGAGGGCAATGGCAGATCTTCACACCGACTATGAATCGCTACTGATCCAATATAAACGTGAACTCAAGATGCTTACCCGTATCATAAAAGAAGTAAAGAGACTCAAAGGTGCAGAGATAAAGGCACCGGAAACCAGCCCTGAACATAGGGTCTTGATTAAAAGCATTGCTGGTTTAGACAAACAGCTGACTGAGCATTACGACCGAGTGAAATTGGAAGCAAAGCGTTTCTCAAATGAAGTCAATGAAATGGTGACACTCAGTGGCGGTCTCGAAACAGAGCTCGGTATGCTGAAATCCAAAGACAAATCGCCCAAATCAGATGATACCCCTCCACTAAAGAGTTCCATGCTACGACCTCCTACCAACTTTAATAAACCTCATCAGGAACAGGAAAGCGAAGGCGAAGAGAACCAATTACCGTCTCCTTCAGGTTCCGAGCTGGTCTTCCAATACGAGAAGAATAGAAACGCCCTACAAGTGCGATTGGCCATTGCAAAACAGGACCTCAAGACCCACCGCACCTTCATTACTGCCCTCGAAAACAAGTTTAAAAATGCTGAGGCTGTGTTGAGTGTGTGTAAACAACGCATTGAAAATGGCATATCTGTGACAGACGTCGAAATCGAGGATTTGATGCTCAAAATGGATGCCATGAAAATCAGACTGGAAAACAACGAAAGACAAGAAAGAAAACCAATGGCTGCTGAAAGTCTATAAATTATTAAACGAAAAATCGAACTGTTTTTTTTTTTAGCTCGATTCAATTTTTTTAGCATGGTAGTATAAATACAATACCCCTTTTATAGTTAATACACTTATTGTAACAGCATTTTTGTATATGCGTATCTTTTTTATTATTATTATTATATATATATCTCCCTTGCTTTCTGTTTAAAGATAATGCAATAAACTCGAATTAATGTCGCTAAAATGTATATCGTATTTTGATTAGAATACAATTTACTTTTTCATAAATTTTAGTCTACATTTAAACAGAAAAAGTAGATGTAAAAGCAATGCAATTTAAAATTTCATTTTTCTGTAACTGCAGTGTAACATTACAGCGTTTTGGTGACAGGAAATCATACAGAATCTCAACTCTTTTTTTTTCTATTTATTGATTTAAACAACTAAGAGAAAGCAGTGTCGTACCAATGATATAAAACAGGGAGAGTTTACAGTTGTTCTTGTGCAAATTAAAGCAGTTGTTGAGAAAAAATGATAAATTTCCCAAAAATAAGTTCAAAAACACTTTTTAGTATTGAATTTATTTATGGGAACTGTCTTATTTTTTTTCTCAGTAACTACTCTGGAACGATTATAACAAGCCTTTTTTTAAATATAGTTAGCCCTATATTTGGTGTAGTAAATAGGTCATACCTACTTCATTCCCAGAATATAGGATTTAGGTTGCTCATTTTGTCTGAGTACCATCAATGGGAAAAATATCCTTAACATGGCGCCATATTATCTTTGTTCATTGATCCTCTTGCTCCATATTGTTTTGTTTAGTTTTTTTTTTACGAAATAAAGGATCCACTTCGTTATAAGTTAATACCATACTCGTGTATATCTCTTTCGGTCTTGGAAAGATGATATATAGTTGCGGAAATAATTTTGAACCTGTCCGTTTTCTTCCTTGTGTTTTGATAGCAAGATCATAATGACTAAATGGTTTTTCTGAATTGAAAACAATTTAGTATATTCTAGTTAATCTAAAAAAGATGGGTATTGTGCTTCATTGGGATCAGGAAACTCACATTTAATCAAAACTCGTCTTTTCTAGCAAAATACGTACTTTTGCTGAGCGACCCCATTTTCCATACTTTAAATATCACGTTTATTTTGGATTTGCTTACACATTAGTTTTTTCCAATCAGATGCGCAAATCGATTGGAAAAAACTAATAGCTTTTCTATACCTTTAAAATAGATATGTTACTCAAATTATATTTCTAGGTCAGATTGTCGATCTTTCATTAAGAGAATGGAAAAAAAAAGATGATATTCATCTAATAAAATTGGGGTGATATTTTGGAGAAAGTATTGTAGTTAAAATACCAATCCATGGGGTAAATAATAGGTTACAGTATTTCCGTATCAATTTGTCGCAAGCTTGATTTTTCTTGTCGCAATCTAAAATTTCACTCGTCGCAATTTCGTAAACCACTTGTCGCCCACTCTGTATATTTTGTATTATAAAATGCCTAAAACGCGACAAGTGGTTTACGAAATTGCGACGAGTGAAATTTTAGATTGCGACAAGAAAAATCAAGCTTGCGACAAATTGATACGGAAATACTGTATAAATTATTTGAAATATGGGGAAAGTATGAGGAACAACTGATGCCATACAGAAGGCTTCATAAGGTTATAAAAGATAATTGAATTGAGGGGAAGAAATAAATTATGACATGTGTATGGTTTTTTTTTTTAGAAAAAACCAAAAAACCAAAACCAATTAGAGCAACTGTGCGTTCTAGTATCGAAGGTATATGCTTTCTTCAAGAGAAATAGTTGCATAATCTTAATTTTATAGGACACGCCACTTATTGAACAGCAACATGGATAGGGCGTCTCGCTTTCTACTGGGATGTATCTCAAATTTACTCGGCGAAGCTGTCCAATCATTTTTCGCAATTAGTCCCAACACCTTGGAACGATTGTACTAGCGAAAGATAAATATAGAAACAGGTATCTGGTTGTGGATGACATTGATACTTTCACTTGATGTAGCATAATACTATATAAAGTATAAAAAAATTGTCCTGATTGAGTGGTTTGATGCTTTTTTTTTTCTTCTTTGGAGATAATTTTGACAGGAATTTTTATGCAGCAAGTTTTTAAATAATAACGCCACTATTTTGAAAATGTCGTTGTCAACCAATACTAAGACACCCTTAGCTCAAGCTTTTTCAGGCAAGTTTTTTTTTATTTCTCTTTTTTTTTTTATCTGATTCAATTTCTAGTTGGAATAGAATATTGGAAGGCACTGAATTACCAATATGACTTTATTTTTATTTCTTTTGAGAAAAAGGAATGTGGCGCCATTTCTAAAAGTATAATTCCTTTTAGCATTTTTTTTTGCTCCAATTAAACCTTCTCCAATGATTTGGGAATGTTTTTCGTTAAATCTTGATTTCATATAACACTATTAAGCTCTTTTTAGAAATTGAATTACATTTGCTGAGTCAACGACTACTGGTGATCTGTGCTGAATACATACGATGATTTTGTTGGTATTGACTTCATTTTATAGCTGTTATTCACCGATATAACCTCTTGTATTATGTATCCCATTCATTAGAGTAATTTAACGTTTCTAGAGTGACAAAATTGTACCAAAATATTATGCTAGCTATAACCAAAAACAGTATATAAAATACACAGATTTTTTTCATCCCAATTTAACATTAAAATGTTCTAGATCTGGGTATCTATTTTTAACAGACAATGTATTGGTTATCCTTTGGGAATCAATATTGGATTTTTTTGTTCGTTATGACGCCAAGAAATAGCTTTGTATGATGTTTAAATTGATCATTGTTTCAATTGCAAGATGA
The DNA here is from genome assembly GCA_024139405.1 of Backusella mclennaniae. Classification (NCBI taxonomy): domain Eukaryota; kingdom Fungi; phylum Mucoromycota; class Mucoromycetes; order Mucorales; family Backusellaceae; genus Backusella; species Backusella mclennaniae. The sequence continues at coordinate 7,946 of VCJL01001681.1, read as the reverse complement.
ATTCTCGGATAGACCAAAGATCCGTTCAAGTATTTAATATAAAAAAAAGAGCCTCAAAAAGTACCAATATACGACTTTACATAGCCGAGTTTTCTACTCCAAGTTGACCAGTGTAACAATGTTTATTCTGAGCTATGACCTGGCGCTGACAGCATTTTATTTGTATGAGAGTTTTTTCTTAATTAAACTATATCATGTGTACTCTGGTGCTATGTTAAAATAGCACACTTGGGAGTATGTATTTTTCATAAATAGTAACTTGAGAGACTAAAATGAAGTCTGGGCATATGTTGATGAAGCAGGTATCACATCATTTGTAAATGTTGATAAAAATATATTTCACAATATTCCTATTAGAAACTAGTGTAAACACAAATACCGATATTTTACTTTTATAGAATACTTCTAATATTGGTTTTTGCCAATCAATTTGCGCATCTGATTTTTTTTTGCGTATTTAATTTTTTTTATAATACAAAATATACACGTATGCGCAAATATTAGTACGCAAAAAAATTTTGCCCGGCACGCAAATAAAAAAATTAAATACGCAAAAAAAAATCCGATGCGCAAATCGATTGGAAAAAACCAATATTTATAATCCCCTTAATTTGCATAGAATCGATAGACTATCTAATTCTGTAGGCTGAAATGTAAGTAGAATATGCACTGTTAATGACTACTTGGGAAACGACCACTGGTTTTTCGAGCGGAGATAACATATATGTGTAACAATTACAATCTAATTAACTGTGTCTATCGATTTAGTGGACTATGTAGAACAAATAAGAAGAGCACGTTATCTCTCTCGAATCAAAAAGTATATTTTCTTCTTCCAATTTTTTACTATTACAGTACATGACTGTGGAGTACCAGATTACTTGTATTGGATTACTGCATGGTAATGTCACACAATGAAGCTTCGGTATTTTTTTCTTCTCTTTACCCGGGATAGGGAGTGCATATGGCTTACACCAAGCCTTGCCTCTTAATTGTTTACATGGCAAAATGTTAAATATTGACTATTGTCATATAGGAATCTTTTTTTGTGTTTTGCATTGAAGAAAATGCTTAAACTTTAAAGTGGAACTTACCACCCCTTTTGTATAGAGTAATCACAAATGTGAAACTATGCCATACAAAAGATTAGAAATTCGAATTTGTTAATAAATATATGATGTGATTATTCTGCTACAAGTCCAGTAATTTATACATATTATACAATACTATATTGATGGTCTGTGCACAAAGATTGATTAGACTTTCATACTAAACGCTAAATGCTAAATAGCAGTAATACTGTAAGTTGCTCTTATGTTGTAACGCTTACGATACAACTTGGAATTAAACCGGATAAAGTCAAAATAGAAATGATGAAAATAAACAAGAAAGTTTATGACATAATAGGTTTAACTCAAAGTTGAGAGAAATATAAGGTCAAGTGAGTTTATTTCTTTCTAATAGGCGTTGATCATTCATTACTTGTCATGAAGAAAACATAGAAAGCGTATAGGTGTTTAATAAATCTAGAAAATCTCCCAAAAACAGAGAAATGCCTGAATTGAAGATTTTTAATAATGAAAAAAAGATGATTAATGCTCCCGGTTTGTTTATATACTGGCCTCAGCACAGAATTGTTTATAGATTGCAACAATATCACCATGATTGTGATTACACTCTAATTCTATGGACCCATGACTTTCCTTAGTAATATGATATCTTTTTATAAATAGCTAGGATATAAATTGTGCGCAAGTGTGTCTATTTTCAATATGGGTTTATTAGGAGCGAATGTCAGCAGATGATTCTAGTGTTTTAAAAAGCCCAGCTAGCACTGATATTCTTTTAATGAGGATTTTCTAAACAATCGATTAATAATGTTTAAAATTAAAAAAGAAAAAAACTAAATGAAAAGAG
>VCJL01001680.1:15869-28547 GCA_024139405.1 Backusella mclennaniae | reverse complement strand
CTTTTAGTCATGGGAATAAAAAAAAAAAGTAAAATAGTGCTACAGATGTTTTTTTTTTTTCTCATTCAAAAAGTCCAGCCCTTTTTGGTGATACACAAAATGAAGGAGTGGAAATGATCGTAGCACAATGATTTAATAGGAATGGTGCACGAGCCTTCAAAGTATCTTGTCAACTTAATAGTAAGACACACACCAATGACTTATTTTTGTTTTGACTTTTATAACCTCTTTTTTTTTTGGCTCTAACCTTTTATTCTAGTTTTAATTGAATGATATATTAAATGGGGAAATTCAATAAAGTAGATAAAAGCCGCAATGTATGTACATGTTTGATAAAGAGAGAAAGTTAAATATAGGGGTAGGAAAAGGGGAAAAAGGTTAATTTGATTTAAATAGTGCCCCACGAAAGCGTACTTTGTTATTATAAAAACAAAAACAAACAAAGTCAATGAAAATTTTTAGTGCGGAGAGCCACCGATGTGAAATAAAGTAATATGCACAATTTTTTTATTTGTTTTTTTATTTTTTATTTTATTGAAAGAGAGAGAGATTGCATGCAATCTAATGTGTACAAATGCTTTTTTTTGTTTTTGAAAATCAGCGATAAGCTTTTTTTTTTTGCTTGGGTATAGAGAATAAGTATTCTCTATTTCTTTGAATAGGCAAGTGGGGAATATACAGAGACTTGGGTTGTTTTTTTTTCAAAATAAAAGAAAAAAGAAGGGATAAAGCGTGAAGATGCAAAATATATCACAGATACTAAAAAGCTAATTACAGATACATAAAATAAATAAAGAAATATCGTTTTTTTAAAGGCTTTGTGTCTTCTTTGCTCTTGTCGTTTTCTCCTTATTGGGGCGATGAATGCGGATGTGCTGGCTAAGGTTATCAGAGCGAGCGAATTGTTTACCACAACTATCATAAGGGCATTTGTAGGCTAAAAAGGAATAAAAAATCATCAGCATCTGTATATGAAAAAAAAAGGCCAGTAATAAACTTACGTTTTTCCTTTGTATGAATAGAACGGATGTGACGCTTCAGGTGCTCAGATCTTTTGAATACTTTTTCGCATTGGTCATATTCACATCTGAATGATTTGATATCCATCACCTCAGAGCAAACGGATCCTGCACGTTTAGATCTTGGCTTGGTGACTTTGCGTCTGCAACTACTTTTTAAGGGAACCACCGCTGATTTCGACATATCGGGACTAGATGATCTCGAGGAATGGAAAGAGTCCTGCTCATCCTTTTCCAATGCGGGTGTTGTGGTATACTTTTCTTCGGCCTTGAATTTGGAGAAGGCATCAAACACATTAGTAGAAGGATATTCAAATGTGTTTATATCAAGAAGCGGAGTGGGATAATAAAATACATTTTGATTTTGAGGTACAGGTAACACGAAAGCGGTAGAGTCATGATGGTACAATGGAGGAAAGGAAGAAAAGTTATTTTGCTCAAGATAAGGCTGCTGTTGCATACACTGGTATTTTTCCTTCAACATGTTGTAATCCTCGTACACATTCAAGGGAGATGGTGTAGATTGTTCATAATCAGAGGTGCTGCCTTCACTTTGACCAGAGAGATAATCTGTGTAGCTCATTCTTCTTGCATCCACCAGTGAATGCTGTTGTGGCTGGTAAGCCATACTTCCGTAGTAATAAGCTGCTTGTTGTTGATGGTGCTGTTCAGGGAATTGAGGTGAGTACATTATAGTAGTAATTTTATGTTATTATAAACTTGGGAATATGGTAGGAATGGTATAACAATATAATAACAATTAAATGAATTAAGAGAGAATAAGAAAGTTAAAATGAAAAAAAAATAATAATTTTTTGGCCTTATATATAATATTCCCAAAAAATAAATAAAAAGTTCATCTTTTCCATATTAGTAATTTTGCTGTAGGAACTGATCATAGAAAATAAGAACGAAATAAAATAGATTTTATTTTACAAAAAGACGTAAGATATATAAAATCAAACTAGATGCAAGAGCATACGCACTTTTTTTAGTTAGTTGATCGTTTTGATGTGGCCTATTTCTACATTCTATTTTGTATTCGATATTTTAAACCTTTACTTACTACCTTTCTTTGTTCTTTGTCAACCAGCCTACTTTACCCCTATTTTATTTATTTTTATTTATTTTCGTGCTTATTTGTTTTTCGGAAGTGCTTCCTCCGAGCAAAAGAAAAGCAGAAGATTGATTCGTTGTTTTGCTGATCGTAATTTCTTGGTAGCAAAAAAAAATTGCTTCCTCCTTCATGCATTACCGTGAGGGTTTTCTTCTATTTTGAGTTGGATGATCGTCAATTGACACAGGCTTGTTTTACATTAACCTCCTTTTTCTAATAATATCTTTTTTTGTGTGTGTTATTGTCAAGATAAATAATTATGGTGTCGTACAAAAAATCTAGTTAATAAGAAGAAAGTGAAATTTCCACTTTTGGACTATGACGACTCTTGATGCTGTATTCATTTTACATATCTTTTTGAATAAAAAGACTCTCAGGCCGCAACGCGTGTGCTCCACAAAAAAATAATTGGCTTATGCTCAATTTTCTTGTACACCAAAACAACAGCATTGATTTGAGCACGAGCCCACACACATCAATCACATAATCCAATATAGTAGTAAGCTCTCTGTGAACACTAAACAAAAGTGTCTACACTATTTTTCTCAATTTGTCCGCACACAGACCAATAATAATATAAATCCTTTTCTATACATGATTAATGATCCGAATTATTATGCATGATGGATGTACGCGTGACATTCTTTTATTTCCTTTTTGTCCTGTATATTCTAATTATTATTATTATTATTATTATTATGATAATCACTTTTAAAATAATAATTGAGATACTACTGATGGAAATCTATTAACGACCATCCAATAAGCCTGCTTCCTCTTCTGCATTTAAAGCATCTGGTGATTCAGCATCAACGTTATTTGTAGCTGGTCTAAACAATGATATTACAAAACCCAGCGCAAACGAGACCAAAAACACCCATTGTGAATAATAAAATAAGAGTCCAAAAGTTGGTGTATTTAGTGTAATGCGGTCGATCAACGTAGATGATACAGTAGGTGTACAAATTTCTACAAAATTTAAATTGTTCTAAAGTTAATGTCATGTGATGTGCATACGATATGATTGGGATACCGACCAACAGGGCCATAGATATCACAGGGCACTATTTTATCAATTTCTATAGTACAATCTCTTCTACCACCTTCAGTATGGTTACACTTTGTTTAGAAAACGATAACGATCAAGTATAACAAGATAGTTTGATAGGTGTGTTTTTTTTAAAAAAAAAAAGATAACCCCCCGTAGAAAGAAAAAGAAAGTAGCAGGGCAGATCGTTAGCTTATACATTCGGTAAAAAATAAAATTTGTATATAATCAATTCAAAAAAAGCCAGCATAGACTCACATAAACTTGACTTCCAAAATGTGCATAGCCTGGAGCTACAACGGAAGTGACGGAATAATTCAAAGCCAATAACCCAAAAGTCAATAACATTGCAGAAAACAGTAGCCCTTGTGGTGCAGTTGAGCCACGCTTGATACGATAGAGCGTTACCCACAGGAAACGTACACCAATTTGAATAATACCTGTCATGGTTGCGAAGAAAACATAAATGATGATACCAACCATAAAAATATAATCAAGTGGAAATGCCTAAGCTTTTTTTGTTAGGTTTTTCCTCTTTCTTTGTTTATGATTGCAATCATACCCTTTGCAATCGTACAAAAATAAAGTTTACGGGATTGAATAAATCAGGATGACTTATAATGTACCCGCATTTACGTCCGCATACGGAGTAAAGAGCTTTGTCGATACTATATATTGATTATTGTTAGTATACTGTGCTTCAAAGACGAAGAAGAAAAAAAAAACTTTATTTTGATTAATATACTTACATGGTCATTAAGATCGAAACTACTATAATAACTGTCAAAACTAATAAAAGTAATCCGATTACGATCTAAAAAATAGGAGAACGTTACACATGTATTTCTATTTTATGTTTTTTCTCTCTTTCTTTTTTGATGCAATAATCAAAAGTAACTTCTACCTGAAAAGGTCTTAAGCATCTCAAAAATTTGTAAAATAAACTTGCTTCATCCTCTTTAATACCACTTAAACGACGTGTTAAAATTCTAAAAGATAAGAAAGTGAATAATGAAAATAAAAAAACACATAATAAAAATAAAAATAGGGGAATTTCCTAAATTGTCCCACATGATACCCTTACCTTTCCTCATCATTAAGGTTTTCCAACGTACGGCTATCACGCGAATTGATATGGCATCCGGCATTTTTGTGTTCGAGTAATCTTTGCTGTTCACGGACCAACGTGAGACGGCTTTCTACATCAACAAATTCAGCATCCAAGCGTCTTTTACCTTTAATTAATCGGAAAGGAAGAAGAGAGAGTCCAGGTGCCTTGTTATTTATTAATCATTAATGCACATTTTACATATTTATATCAAATCTTACTGTGTAAACAATAAAAACTGCCATTCCGGGAATGAACAAACATCCTACCACAAACCAGATGGCCTTTGCACCATCTTGACCAAAAAAAAAAGAAGAAAATAGAATGAATTCGTCATACTTTCATTAAGGTTTTCGCGTAACATGATCGAACTTACTACTCTCTGTTAACAGATTTTTAAACCATTCTAGATCAATATGCGGAGGTAACATGTTTGGTTTAAGAAAAAGACCAAATAAAAACAAAACGCTACAAATGATGATGAAAAACATTGTATAACGTAAAGCACTGGCCACCCGTTGTTTCCTTGTTTGCCCTTCCTCTTCATATTCCTCATAATAAAAGTACGCAAATGGGATAAAAAAGAAGGTGAATCCAAGAATAAGCCCATAAAACACTATAAATGATGGTTTACTATTTTGTTTGTTTTTGCATGAAAACTATTCAAGTACCGTAATACATGACTTTGACTGTAAATGTCATCCAATAGATGGTGTTACTATCTGCCCATAACTTTTTTAAACCTGTTGAAGTGTCCACTGTCGATGACACAAGAAATATGTCAATGGGTAGCAAGGCAACAGTGGAGAATATAAACCCTAATGCGAGTATAGTTGTTAACGTCGCTAATAGTTCGGAATCTCTTTTGCTTTGATAATATCTTGTGAAGAGTGTACTAAATAAAAACAAACACTAAATAAAGAAAACAATTATGTATATCATCAATAAATGTCGTCAACTATATTTTTTTTGGAAATGAGGTTTTGACATTTACTCCCGAGATGACGCCAAACACTGTCCATGCAATTCCAACCTCTGCTGGCATTTTGTTATTTTTTAGTGTTTCTTTTTAATAATACAAAAGTATATTTTAATAACAATTCGTGTAAATATTTCAGTGTATATTATCCGTTGGGACGAGGAAAAAAAAAAAAGAAGTGGAACGAAAATAAAGCAAATAAGTGTTTTTTTTTAAAAAAAAAAAGAGCAAACAGAGCGACAAATGATGTCATGTTTCAGTCATAAAGACATCAATTTTCAGCATCAATATCACCTTCCAGCAAGTCATTCTGTAGTAAACTTTCTATAAACGGCATGTCTGGTTTTGACAGGGTAAAGGAGGATTGGTAGACATACAAACCAACATTTTCAATAAAGAAGGACAACTGGCTGATGGAGCTGATACTATGCATGGTAAGCATAGGTCTTTTTAATGAACCAAGCGAGGGTGCAGCCGCTGGTTCCAAAAACTCATTTGTTAAAGCGTACTATATAAAATGATTATTATTTATTGATACATTAGATCTATTGAAGACTTACAGTTGGGCTACGAGTTAATTTTTCATCTAATTGCTCCATCATGGGTGTAGGTCCCTTATTGACTGTGGTGATTAATGTCTCGACAGTATCACGTATAAAGATCCATTGGAAACTGTATATTAAATCAGTTTCTGCGGATGTATACCAGTATATAAAAGACTTACATTTGGAAGGCATCTAATTCTAGTGTACATAAAAGATCCAAAAATTTACAACCTGCCAAGGCAATTTGTGCTTCTTCTGGTCGATCTTGGAAATCACTTACCAAGAATGAATTGAATAATCTCATCTAAAAAAAAAATGACTAAATACCCCCCACCTCTGCATAGGTTATCAATTTTACTTACCAATTCAGTAATCAATACTGGCCAAAAGTTCATCAAATGCTTTTGCGAAAATCTAACAAGCAATACCCTCAAACACAAATATATCTCTACATGCACCATCTCACCATGCTCCAATTTTAACAATTCCACCACCTTTTCCTGAATGATGGGAAGCTGGGTAATGTATTGATCGACGTGACCCGAAAAGAGCACAAAAGAAAGTCGACGCAAATTCAAGGATCGATTCATTGTTTCAATATCCTTATTGGAGAAAAAGGTGGTTGACGGGGAGGTGGTGATGCGTGTCATGAGTTCAGGGAAACGCTCCTTTTCAATCGAGAAGGCGGTTTGTATGATGGAACGCCATTTTTTGGCGGTTTGAGGGCTCATGTAAAAGAAACGATTATCAATAAAGACTTCCCAGATTTCCTTTCTCCATGTTTTGTAACTGAATGGCATACATGCCATTTCACAGAGCTGATTTAGTATCACTGTATTCTTTCTATACAAGAGTAAGTAATTGAGAGAGACTTGTCAAGATAAACTTACGCTGTCTTTGATTTTAATGCAGGACCAATCACATAATACACGAGGTTATTCAACAATGAATTGATTTTATCATTATCTACAAGCAACTGTCTTAAACGTGGGATGACCTCTTGTGCCAGATACTGGTTCACCTGGGTGATCATGACATCCTCGTTTGACTTCCAGCTCGTCTTTTTCTCCAAATCCGATATATTCCCTGTCGACACGTTTCCAGATTCCGAAAATGTATGGTCGGTATTGATGGACGACATGTCGTCGTCATCGTACACAGTATTGTTAGCGCGACGCATCCAAAGACTCTGATCAAAGGAGCGACCCGCAATCAAGATACAGTAATCTACGCAGCGCTGGTACAATTCTTGTGCATCTTTTCGTGTTCTTCTATCGTCAAATGCATCTGATTTACTCAGCACTTCGAGGGACACGGTGAGGAACCGCATAAGGCTAGGTAAAAACATTTTGTAGGTGTTGGCTTGGGAGAGATAGTCTTTGGCAAAGGCATGGATGATGGGCCATAAAAGTTGAATAGATTCTGGTCGATTCATTTGGATACAATAGATTTCCGCGAATCTTAGTAAGGATGTGTCTGTTCTGTTGGTAAGGAATGAAAATAAAGAATTGTTTGGGGTGATCAACAAAGAAATAAATAACAAACAAATCAGCAACATTATCAAGATGAGTTCCAACATCAAACAACATAAAATATACATACAGTTTACCATGTCTTTGAATTTTTCTTCGTCTGCTATGATAAGCACCCGGTGTTCTCTGTCGAATACTATCCAGTAAATTTGAAAGAACATGCTGCGGGGAGCATGTAGGTGTGATGGCCAATATCTCAAACGCAGTCAAGTCATTGATTGTTATCAATTCAAATTCAAGCGCAGCAGGGTTTTCAACAAAGAAAATCTCTGTAAATGCCTCAATAAAGTCAGCTGCAGAGTATTTGAATAGCTTTTCAAAGGTGTTTTCGAGTCGTGCCTTTGTTTGATCTGCCGCATACGAGAAGCTATGCAAGATGGCGTCGACTTTGGCATCTCCAAGTCGCTGATTCAAATTGGGTCGTCGGAATACACGCCAGACATTTAAAAGGATATGTAGAATTGCAGGTAGATGGTATAGTAGAACATCACGAGGCTTTTTTTTTTAGGAAAAAAAAATTGAAGTTAATGAGAGGTTAAATTCGTTAGATGAATAATGAATATATTGGTAATAAATATAGATTTAAATAAAAAAACAGGGATGTATATAGATTGCAAAACATAAACAAATAAACAAAAATAAAAACAAACTTACCCTTTCGTTCATTCTAGGCGGATCATCACTGTGAACGAGATTGGCAAGACCGCTTAAACCTGAAGAGTCTGGTATATTAGGAATAGGCATTGCACATCCCAGCTTGATATCTGTAGGATACCAATCATCCGTTAGTCGTTCTGTCAATGAAAACATGACCATTTTTTCGAGACCAGTCAAAAGCACAACCATATCTTTTTCTGGACTGCCATCCAAAGATATATCATCGCTACTTCCATGCATCAAAATAGAAATTTCTTCGGCAAGGATATTAATTTGATTGCATACACACATTATGAGGGGCACAATAACATGTCTGAAATTATTTTGAACATAAGGCAAACTGGCCTGTAAGAAATCCATCCAGTGCTGCAGCATAGGGTGATTGCTACGCTCGATCAATGCATCTGTGGCGCACTTTACAAATAAATCAGAAGATGAGCGCATCAATGCTACTGCATCTGTATACTGGTGCTGCTGTTCCTGATGTGTTTTAGAGGATTCATAGTGATACTCTAGCATATCAATCGAGCCCTTTCTGCGCTGAGGTTTGTCTTTGTTTTGCTGAGCACTTGCGGCTGTGATCGCAAGTGTTGCGTGGAGTAAATGAAGCAGCTTTTGTTGTAAATCCAAATTATGTGTAGCGATACAGAATAATAGTTTTGAGAGAGTGCATGTCTGTATTTTCTGGACTAGTTTGATGTTTACATAGTCGAGTTTAGAAATGATCAAGTAAAGTAAATCTGCTGCATGCATCTGCATGCTGCGTATTGGTTTTAACATTGACTCGGAAAGCTTATCAGTTGTTTCAGTCTCTAAAAATCTATTATAGTATGAATGATATTTAGCTTGATGGATATTTTGAGTGTTGTATAGACAATCAAGTAAAATAATCATAATAAAAAAACGAATGGTCATCATAGTAAAAGGGTAACATGATATTATACTATTATCATTTAATGTGAAATTACCTTATTGAAATAAAGACCAGTAATTCTAAAAAGGAGATGGGTGAAGTAGTAATATCTAATAATAATAAATAATAATAACAATAAACGATAAGTAATGATAACAATATTATAACAAGTCAATAAGGTTTCCCCTCATTCTTTTGATAACAAGATGCACATTCTATTCTTACCCAAGTCGAGAGATTCATTTACAATTTTAGCAGTGCTACTGGAATCATCCAGCATGTGACCCTTGCAAGCCTTTAAAATATTAAGACCACCAAATGTCACCAGTCGAATAAGCGTATTAAACATATAATCTACCACTTCTGTGTCAAAGGGTCTCGGATAAACGAAATATGCAATGTTTGTCTCCTCTTGTTTATCCTTATTTTTGCATTGCTGGTGATTCCACTTGACTGACAGATTTGCATCTCGACGCAGGATCTTTTTATCCAATACAGATACAATGAAGGGCTCGAGTAAACGTGCATAGCTCTTTAAATGACAACGGATCCATGACTCCCCCGCGCGTCGGTCCAAGGGCGATGCTCGATCGTCCAAGAGGTCGAGAATAAGAAACATGGGTCGTGAAAACACTTGGCTGGCGTGTGGAATGGATTCTGAGAATTCCCAAATGATGCCGAATTTTTCATAATTGCCAAGTCTTTGATTGTCGTTTTGGGCAATAAGATAGTTGGATACAATGGTTTCGATTTCTCGAGGCATCGATGCATCTGTTAATAACCAGATCAACTCGACTGTGCGCATGTGAAGGAGCTGGATATTTGGACTCAGGAATCCCCACAGCTAGAACAAAGTAATAATAATAATAATAATACGTGGGTGTGTTAATTATGAAATGGTTCTTTTCTTTTTTCTTTTCTCTCTGCTATTCTTCTTTACCTTATCCATAATGGAAATAACATGTGATGATTGTCTTAAAATTGCACCAAGCACAAAGCGTTTCTTTTTTACCAAAGACGTCAAGGTAGAAAGACCAGCATCGACCACACCAAACTCGTTCCCTTGTTGACAACACTTGAGCAAAACTTGAGTCAGCTCTTCCTTATGTCCTGCCTTTAGTTGGATGGTCTTTTCTGCATATCGTGCCAATCTTGTTAAAACGGCACAGGCAGTATGAAGCACTGTGTGCAATCTTGATTCGATGTGTTTTAATCGTTTACCCTCTACACCTACATCCACCCCACTCATCAGGTCATCAGGCAAGACAATGTAATTATTGACAAGTTCAATCAAAAAGCTTGTGATGTTATCGGTGACTTCCTTAACGAGGACTTGACCTCGCAAAGGATCAAATTCGGGTCGTACCATTGGTGTCATATTGCTCTGTGTTGATTTTAATTGGCTTGTTGCGGATAAATCACCCTGTTCCTCGTTTTTTTCGCTTTCCATAAACTCCTCCACAACATTGTTGGTGTTTGACTGGGGCTGTCCGATATTATAAAACTCCCTTACATAATCCAATACATTCATGCCTGCCTTGAACTGTTTTCTTTCGTTCGCCTCTGCTTCCTCGTCTCCTTCTGCTCCAGGAATGTCTGGTGGGGATCGATTGAAAAAGATGGACTCCGGAAGTTGATCCAATATAAGTGTGATGAGCGAGATGCATTCACCGACCTGAGGTAATATTTCGATAAAAACTGGGTTTTTTATTGAATCGTTTAATTTTTTGGAAAGTGCTGCAAGGATAAGTGGTAAATGAATGTGTTTAATCTCATCGTCGGTCAACTTGAGCGACTTTAACGTAAACTCCATCAACTTGATGGATTCCAGGTTACTTGACTGTTGTCGTTGTTGATTTTTACTGTTATTGTTACCAGGGAAACACGTATCGACCAATTCAAACAACTTTATACAGATGAGATAGGGCTCGACCATGTCCACCCACATGTTTGCTGTTTGTGTGATGTCAGGGTAGCGCTCCATTTGGCCCTGAAGGCTCTTTAGGGCGTCGATAAAGACATTATTCACAATGGGTTGTCCAATTTCCCATTTGTCCATAAGTGAGATCAATGTTTTATAAGGGCGCTGTGCATCCGCCATTGAAAGCGTATCATCTTGATCATTGTTAGTGTTTTTATTCTCATGAAACATGCTTTTGATGGCTTGTGTGGCTGCCTTTTCGGCATAGGTTGCGAAATAAAGCATCTGTGCTTGTGTTGTATTTTCGTTTCCTAACAACCAAGCGTAAAGTCGTCGATTCAATGACATGTCTTTGCGGAGTACAATTGTAAGAACTGAGCGCATTAAAATAACCAAGTCGTCATGTGGGATTGCTCTAGAGTATACAATAATTAATTCATTTTCTTTAAACCCTTCCCCTTCTTTTCTCCTTTGTTTTACCTATTTTTTAATATAAAATTCTGTACTAATAATTCGAGGATACCACGTTGAACAAGAATTTGCTGATCGTTGCATGTAACTGAAAATGCCCGTATCATCAAACTCACGTTTTCCCTTCCTCCCAAGACCAATGAAATGTCTGCGTGTCATTTATGCGTGTGAATCATCCATTTATATATATATATATAAAGTGCCTTTTTCTTTTTTACCTTCTCTGTCTACAATCTTTGGTAATTTTCTCAACAAGAAATTCAGTGCTGGTGGTCTTAGTGTAGGATTACTAATCATCACCAACCACATACACGAATAGAAATAAGGTAATTCAACAGTTTCTGATAAACGCTCAATCATTGTCACCACCTTTTATTTGACATCATTTAGTGATACATTCCCTTTTTTTTAATTTAATTTAATTTATTACAACTTACCTTATCAAAGTATTCACTTCCTTCTTCTTCAAGTGCTGGTAATAGAGCAATGATAAGACCTCGCATTGCAGGTCTTAATCTAGCTTGGAGAGGGAAATAGTATCTTTCAAACAATGCCAATAATTGGGGCTATTGTAAATTGTAAATTAGTGATACCACTTGTGCGTATAAAGGCTAACCTTGACATGTGTAGCAGCGTATTGAACAAAAGGGAATAAACCCGTTGACCATAAGGGCAAGTCCATCGTCAGTTGATCAGGCTTAGTGAGCGGGATGATGATGGTTAGTATTAGGGTAAAATAATCATGATTTGTATATTTCCTCTTACACCGATAGTCTGTAAAATATAAGCATAAACATCCAATGTTTTTTGATGTACGCCAGCGGGGAAACCTGGATTTAAACATTGTGCTAGTCTCTTGGCAACGACTTGTTTTTTGGGTATGATAGGAAACTGTGGGTATGCTTGAAAGGACTTTGTATCATGAATTATTGTTAGTTACTTGAACCCAAATAAAACAACTCTACCCCTTTGTATTCACCTTTAATAGTCTTCCAAGAAAAGAGATAATATCTGCCCATTCGTTCACGGCATCAAACGACTGTAAGTTTTTGTCGACTAACTGTACATATTTACGAAATCTCGGATCGTTTTGAAAAGCTAAAAATAAACGGCATGAGAACGTCATTCTATATTCAAAGTCTATAGATATGATGTCTTACATTGTTCCTTTGGTATAGGATCTTTTCCATTCATAAAAAAACAAGAGACAGTTATTATTAACCAAAAAGAGATGCTGTGCCGCGTACTTACTATGAAGTTCGGGTGAAGTTGAAATGTCCATGCTAGAGTCAGAGTCTGAAGTATCGTGTAAACTACGAACTGATATCTTTTTTAATAACTTTTGTGAGAGTGAGAGAGGATGTTGAC
>VCJL01001679.1:116434-135109 GCA_024139405.1 Backusella mclennaniae | reverse complement strand
AATTTTTTTTTTTTTTTTTTTTTTTAAAAAAAAAACAGTGCTACTCTGCTAAAAAAAGAACGGGTTTCAGGAACAAGATTTCGAACAATTCATTTTCAATATTCAAGGTGGATGTACCTATTATTTATACCTCGGGGGTTATATATTTTTATGAAAAATATATAAGCAAGATGCTTGAGCTAAATAAAGCGCTTACTTTGATGGATTCTAAATACCAAGGTAGCTCTTTTTCTTCAATCTCCCCATTCCATATCAGTCGCCTTTTTAAAGCTCTTTTTTTTGTCTTATTACTTGATTAATAAAGTCACACTATTACAAAAAAATGTCTTTTTACTTATGGATTATCATTCAAGTGATTTGTATTTCGTCAAAAAAAAATGACTCTCAGAATAGAATGTGTTTATGTATCAATACAAATAAACAAAAAGCAGATCCACTATCCATCGGTGTTCCTTTAAATAAGTTAAAGAGGCGTTTCATAATATCGCTCAACTGATTTTCCCATAGTCAATGCATTAGGTTAAAGATAAAGACCCACATTATTGTTTATCTTCATCTGTAAATCGACATGTTTGCTTGCATAATTCTAGCAGTAATCTTTTATCATTTTTTTTTGGCTCTAAATCTGCCGAGTGGAGAATGATTCTTTCGATAGGGTATAAAGTATCTGTTGCTAAACATGACACTCCTTTGGCATCTCCATTACGACATTACGGTAATAAGCCATTTTATTATACTATCGTTAGCTTTATTTTTTGAATGCAATCATTGTAGATCCACGTATTTCCAACTTGATTTAAAAGAGGTGGTATTGAAGATTTTAGAATCGCGAAGAAAAAAAAAAAAAACTACATCTTTTTGTAATATTAATTGCATCTATTTTCAGTGCATATTGTACGAATTACTATCATCTTATTTTTTCTTTTCAGATGCCTACTAATGGTAGAGTGTTGTGAAGCATGCTCTAACGGTATATCTCATATGTTGTAGTATCATTGATATAAATAGTTTCTAAAGCCTTGATGGGCACTTGTTATATGTATATGTTGTACAATAAATTAGCCTTCAAAAAGCCTTTTTATATTTCTATTATCTACAAGAGCTATCTATATAGAACATTGGGTTGATAAAAATATTATGCTGAAAGCTTAATCATGTAATTATAAAAGAGAGCGTATTCTCACGTCATGTCTAATTGTGAATGAGCTATTCGAATCTACTTCCTCTATTATAAACCAAGACCCAATACTGCCATTATTCGTGCAGGTGATTTGTACTCATCCAATTTTAGATGCTGGAATTTTCACCATGATTTTTCTTACTTGTAAAATACCCTTAGGTTAAATCTTGTAGATACAAATAATAGAATACTTTGGTTGAACAATGGAAAACGTTTTATCTGTATGTTTACATTGGTGATTTCGATCTCTCTGATATAAAGATTAACCTTAAAGTTATAATCACTAAAAGTTTCAAAAATTAAACTGTATAATATAGAAAAGTGCCACAATCAGTTCTAGTTCAAAGTTAAATTAAAAAAGAAAAAATAGAACTCGATACCACATATAGTAAATGATTCATAGCACCTGATCGTGAAATATAGCATCTGCTCGAAAAATACAACACAAAGTAACCGATGCTTTACAAATTAGCATGAATATACAATCATCCGAAAGTTACGCCTTACCAACACCATGCATATTTTGAAATTACACAGTAATTGAACAATTAAAAAGAAACGTCATATATATATCTTGATGGCTTTTGTTTATTTTTTAACAAGTAGCTAGTTTAATCTTTAAACATTTTGGCTGATGCCCAGCACTGCCACAGTAGCACACGCGATAAATAAAGAAGAAAAGGAGTGACGTCTCAGAAAAATTGTATATAGCACCATTTGTTTATTATTTTTTTTACTTTGTTTTTTCTTTCTATTATTAAACAAATAAACAAAACAGAAACTACTCCCAAAATGTCGTCTGATCACTACCAACTTGCTATAGCTGACCGAAAATCCCAAAACTATATGGATCAACTCAACAAAGCTGATGAAGAAAGTAACCCATTTTACGATCCAACAAGTGTTGCATCCCGCCCAGCCCAAGAAATCGCCAATGATATTGGTAAGGGGGTATCCATTTCGTTGGGCGAACCAGCCACTAAGGCTCCAAAAGAGTCAGGAAAACCATAATTGGTTCTTTACACCTACTCTCTACACCTACCCTCTACACCTACCCTCTAGTATACTCAGAACTATAATAAACATCATTATACAAAAAAAATAAAGTATACTCAGAAGAGTAATTGTGTTAACATTTGGTTACGAATAAATCATATATTTTTATCGTCATATCATTCAATTCAAAACAAAAAGAGTCTTACTCCAAGTACCATCTAAATATATGTATATTTAAAAAATACAGTGGTCGCTTGATAAATTCCCAGCTTGGAGAACAAGAAAAGTTGAGAATTTATCGAGGTGGGAATCCATAGGAGGGAAGGGTATTTTTATTTTGCCTTTTGATAGGAAGTCGTTCGTAATTGATCAAAATAATCAGGTGACATTTCGGCTTTTTATTTTTCCTTAAAGCAATTTGACGTATGATTGACCTCATTTATGGTTCTCATCTTTAAAAAAAATGGGAGTGTGGATTTAAAGAGAGATGGGAAAATATCGAATGAGGAATTTATCGAGGGGCCACTGTAATTTGAAAACCAAATCACCTTCCATTATCCAAAACAGAAGAAGGATGACCAAATATAGGGATAATGATTTCTATTGATTGATGAGTTGAAAAAAGATCACTGTTTTAATAAATAAAATTGTGTGATGTATAATATGTTTTTTTTTTTTGAAGCAGTGAACTGTATCAACATCCAAAGTAAATTTAAAGTCCAGATTCGTTAATAAATTAAAACGCGAGAGGCGTGTTTTTTTTATATTCAACTTTATTTTTCAATATGATTCTAAATTTACCAGCTGAAGTCATTTTGACGATCGCAAGCTACTTACAACTTCAAGAAAAAGTAGACTTGGTCATGACCTGCCGCAGTTTACACACTCTAATTTCAAAAACAAACTTGTACCAAGAGTTGGACTTGCTTCGAACTAGCGACGATATCAATAGCACTCCTAGTATTGTCCAAAAATTTGAAACCCACCAGCTTGATGGTACTCAAGTCAAGAAGTTGAGCATTGATTTCGATAACCTTTCCGAACAGCAGTATTCTCAAATATCTGATATATTTCCCAATGTCACAAGATTCCGATATAGTGGAGGATATCGGAATATAGATCCTGCGGATCTACTTGCAAAATGGAAAGACACGTTGGAACAATGCAACTTGAAAGATGCTATTGATTCCTCTTTAACGGGTATGGAAAACTTCATTTTTCCACGACTCACAGAACTTGAGCTGGGGTCTACTAATCGCGCCCATGATAGAAACAATGGGTTCAATCCAACTCGTTTTTTATCCATCACAAAGAGCACGCCTTCATTGAAAATGCTTTGTTTGTATAAATGCGATATCAATTTGGAATTTTTAGAAGGATTACATGACAATTGTATACACTTGCAATCACTTATCTTGAAAGAAGTTATGGTTGTTATCAACAATGATTATTTACTTGAATCAATCACACCAGCTAGCAGTGTCCTAAAGCTAGAGATAACTGATGACTCGGTCATTGTGGATACAAACATGTCGTATTTGGATTACATTATCAGGAAATATGTAAATCTCCAAAATCTATCTGTATCTATTCTCAGGGAAGAAAACGAAAGGGAAACCACATATGTGATAGGTCCTTATTATGAAGAGATTGGAGGGTTTGATATAATATTTGGAGCCCATACCGATGCTCAAATTGAAGGTACAGATAGCAATAGAATATTTTATTATAGTAACTTCAGCCTGTATTGACCTTTTAATCTGTCCTTAATTAGCAATAAGTTTGAAAGTATCCTCTCTACTAGCTGATATAAAATCAACACTTCAAGTCTATCATAACGCAGGAGGACAAGACTTTCTGTCGAGACTCCCAAAATCACTCAACATACTCAAGTTGAACGCTGGCTTATTCAACCAAGTCGTACAGCCTCTATCACTATCGCAGTCAAATCTTGTTAGGCTTGATATTATAAATCATGATGAGTCCTTACAGAATATATTCCATGAACCAAGCGACGTTGAGTATCTAAAAAAACTGCAACATTTGAAAACGCTGACTACTCCACTCTGCCCTCAAGTTCAACAGTACGACCAAACGATTGCCTCTATTAGTATCACTAAACTCCATATCCAAATGACCAAAGGTACGCTATATCTAAGCTGGTTTCTTGAAAAGTTTCCTTCTCTTGAAGAATTGTATATAAAAGTGAGAGGCTGTGTTGTTAAAGGAAATGAAGACGGGAAAGTAAGCTAAAACGAAGCGCACTCAAAATTACGATACTTAAAGATTAAGGGTGATATCCAACAGGAAACGATCACCCTTCTCAAAAAAGTGGCACTAAATCTGAAATATCTCCAATTGAAATTATGTGGGCTTACAAAGCGCGATAACAGAATGATTGATTTAACTAATTGGAAGTTGGATAAATGCAGCATTTCCTTCAGCAATGACAGTTCAAAAGTCAACCATATCATCTGTATTATTACCATAAGCAATGTAACAAAACGACTTGTGTTCGAATACCAGCACAGTTTTTACTTATTGTTACCGGAACATTATAGGCCTAAACGTTTAAATGATGTATACAAACACGCACCAATATTAAACTTGTCTTGCGAAACTATCCAACATCTGAAAATTGAGG
This sequence comes from Backusella mclennaniae, assembly GCA_024139405.1. Lineage (NCBI taxonomy): Eukaryota > Fungi > Mucoromycota > Mucoromycetes > Mucorales > Backusellaceae > Backusella > Backusella mclennaniae. Next base: position 130,289 of record VCJL01001679.1, on the reverse strand, counting down.
ATTACATGATCATGACATTTGGAAAATACATTGTTGGAGTATAAATAAATAAAATAAAAACATTACATATTGTAACTAACAAGCAATTCAATATTTGTGTCTTCAATTTTATCTTTATTATTATTACTATTTTTATAATTATATCAGCAAAAAGTCTGTTTTGCTGTATCGATTAATAAAAGTTCTTTGTTATCATCAAGGCCACCGTTACCAACATCTCTTGATCATCAACCAGTTAAGTTTCAGGATCTTTATCCAAAACAGTTTATTTAGACCGAAGAGTCTTAAAATGTCGCTTAGCATTTCGTGGCTTCATTAGATTTCGCTTTCTATTTGCGCGCAGAATAGTCAAATAATAACTGGACTCTTCATGAAAAACACTTTCTGTTTCCAGCGAGTATACCCTTGCTCCTTCTTGATTTCGTATAAACACATGCGTAACTTCGTTATTTGGGTTTTTACTTCTTTTCATTACCCTCGAGAACCATTTATAAGCCTTTCCATAATTTTGAGGGACACCTTTACCATAAAAATACAGCAATCCCAAGTTGTAAAAACCTCCCAGGGGTTCATATTTAGCTGCCATCTTGTAGTATCGAAGTGCCAATGAATAGTCCTGCTGAACGCCATCTCCATATTGATAAAGGAGCCCAATGCTTCGTAGGGAGTATCCCTTATTACGAATCTTCATCTTCTTGTACCATTTCAGTGCCTTTGAAAAATGCTGAATATCTTGGCTGCCAGCGTGATACATCGTACCAAGGTAGTAGGCAATGTTATTTTCCAAGTCATTTGCAATTCTTGTATACCACTCAATAGCCTGCCCATAATTCTTGCTTGCCATACCACGTCCAAGTCTATACATATCTCCTAGATACCGCTGTGCCTCTCGGTCACCTTCTTCCGCTGCTCTTTTAAAATAGATGAACGAGATTTCAAAATCAATTTCGTCGTAATACCTCTTTCCCAGATCATAGCAGTCTTCTTTATCCATTTGGTTAACAGACAATTTAAACCATGTGATTGCTTTGCTACGGTCCTGGTCAACTCCATGTCCATGAAGATACATATCACCTAGTTGAGCTTGGGCATCCAGATAGCCTTTTTCTGCTGAGAGAGTTAAGTATTGACAGGCCTTAGTATAATTTTTCGGAACAATGGTAACAAAGGAAGAGGAACGAAGAGGTTGACGGACAGGAGGACAAATTGATGGATTCTCTTTATTGTTATGGTTTCTTCTTTTTTTTCTTCGCTGAGATAATCCAAACATTTTTGATTCATCGTTTCCCTTCTCGGATAAATCTAGATCAACTTCTTCATTTGATATAATCCCGTTGTAGTAAACCATTCCAAGTTGGTATTGCTGTATTCTACCTATGTCTTTTCGGATTATATCGTATGTTTCTAGTCGTTTGAGAAGATCATTTTCTTTATCTGGATTTTCGGAATCGTAATCCACAGTTATGTATTTTTTTGCCTCTGAATAACCAAATTTGTTGTAAGACCTAGTGAAATACTTCAAAGCATCCTCTTCATCTTCTTCTACACCAAGCCCATATTTATAAAGTGACCCCAGTTTGAAGCACATGCGACCTAGAACATCATTGTAGCTGATGTCATTTCGTTTGCTGTATTTTTCAAAATTAGATAATATTTGAAAAAGTTTCTTGTAAAACACAGATTCGTATGGTTTATCGTCGTACAGGTCATATAAGTTGGATATCACATTTGTGTTGCCCTGTAGATAAGAGCAAGTATACCATTTCAATGCTTCAAAGGGACTTTTACCGACCAATTCACCACACTCATACAACCTTCCCAAAGCATACTGCGAACCGGCGTGCCCCAGCTCTGCTGCCATGATATAACAGCCAGCTGCTATTTCAGGGTCAGATTCTACTCCATGACCGTAATGGTATGCTGTACCCAGTCTATAAATAGCACTGCTACTTCCTTGTTCTTTTGCCAAATTATAGAGCTCAAGTGACTTGATATAGTCCTGATCGACACCTAAACCTTTCTCATACATTCGTCCCAAGCGATACCGCGCCTCGTTATGCTCGTTATCAGCGGCTATTGTGTACCATTTGAAAGCTTCTGGATGAATCACTGCTACTTTTTCATAAAAAATACCAAGTTCGTATTGAACACTAACATTTCCATTTTCAGCAACGCATTCACACATTAGAATAACCCGGTCTTCCTTTTCTTTTGTACTAGATTCTTCAGTAATGTTTAAAACGTCATAGGATAAGATATGCCCAATTTCAGCTGCTTTCTTGTATAGATCATACGCTTTTAGATAATCCAACTCGACACCTTTATTGTAGAGATACATTTGCGCTAATCTGTATAGAGCATCTTCATGTTCTTTTTCAGCAGCGGATTCGTAAAGACAGATCGCTTTTCCATAGTCTTGCAAGACACCTCGTCCGTCTTCGTATAGCGTGCCCAACCTGTAGATAGCATCTGTAACCCCACCATAGGAAGCCATAACGTACCACTCGAATGATTCCTCTGGCATCTCTTTGGCCTCAAATATTCTCCCAAGTTGATATTGCACAGCCGTGAAACCTTCTTCTCTGGCCATGGTTTTCAACATAAGCATCTGGTTTTCAGGATTTATTTGGATAGGAATCTCCCCTTCAGAAATATCCATTAAACAGTCAGTATATCCTTCTTCTTCCTCTGGTTCTGATTGTGGATCAATGCTTTCTAAAGGTCGCAACAGCACCTTGGAGGCGTCCTTGTGGTCCATATTAGCAGCTTCAGTAAATAAATAAAAAGCCATAACTACATTCTGTAAAAGGCCACGTCCACTTAGATACATGTACCCAAGTCTAAACATTGCGTTGCTTTCTCGTTCTTCACATGCTTTTTTATAGTAGTAGATGGCTGCTTGGAAGCTCTTGAGTCTCCCTCGACCTTCTTCATACATAAGACCGAGCCTGAAATATGCTCTGGCATCACCTTTGGCTCCGGCCTTAAAATACCATTTCACTGCCTTCTGGTAGTCTTTTTTTAATGCTTTTTCAATTCCATTTTCATATGTATATCCGATATTAAACTCCAAGGGCGCGGTGTTTTGTTCAGAAGCGGAAATAAACATCTCCATTACCTTATTATAATTGTACATCCCATAGCCACAATTAATTGGAATATCGAACAATAGTTTTGCTTTACTGTGTCCTTGTTCGGCTGCTTCTTTAAATAATCCAAAAGCCTTTATATAATCCAACTCGACAGACTTTCCTTTTAAATATTTGCAAGCCATTTTATATTGCGAGTTTTTATTCCCAGATTCCACTGATTGGTTCCGATAGGATTTGGCCTTAACGAGATCCCTTTTTATATAGATACCTTCTTCAAATATCCCTCCAAGTCTATACTGGGCACTCGAGCTTCCCAGGCGTGCTGCATTTGTAAACATTTTTAGACCCCTGGACTTGTCTTCTTTGAATATGAAACCATTCCAAAACAGTTGACCAAGAACATAGAATGCGTTGACGTTTCCTTTCATTGCAGATAATCTATACCATTCTATTGCTTCTTCGTAGCTTTGTGATAAACCTCTCCCGTAGAACCTAAGAATGCCCAGTTCAAATTGTGAATCGCTATTGCCTTGATCAGCAGACATTGTGAACCATTTACTTGCTTCCAAGGGATCCTTCCTCACACCAAGTCCTTTGTCATACAAGATACCCAGGTTGTATTGTCCTTTGGCGCTCCTTTTTCGGGTGCTTCTTTCAGTCCATAAACTAGCTTTATAGTAGTTTTGTTCTATTACTTCTCCCTCGGCGTACAATTCTGCTATTTTTATTTTGGCCTCTGGTAACTCTGCTTTTGCTGCATTCTGTATCCATTTAAAACCAAAGTCTTGATCCTGGACAAAATCTTCGCCGGTAAAATATTTCAATCCAATTTGATACATTCCATTTCCATCACCAACTAGAGCATGTTTAGCCAAGACTTTCAATTCTGCAATGTTTTCTGAGTCGCTCAAGTGGGTAATATCAAGTCGAAGCTTTGAGTGCAATCGCTTCTTCATGGATGATTGTGTGGAGTATTGAGAATAGTTCAGTTCTGTAAGCTTTTGTTCCATTTCTTCTTCCTGTTCTTCTTCTTCTTCTTCTTCTTGGTTTTTCATTTCATATTCTTCGCAAACAATAAGCCCATTTTGATATAGCTGATCTAAGCAATTCTGTGCCACCTTATTGCCCTGTTGTGCTGCTAGCATATACCATTTGGCTGCTTCTATATAATCATATTCAACGTCACCCCCACCCTTTCGGTACAGTCTTCCCAAGTTCAGTTGGGCATTTGTATTTCCTGATTTTGCGGATTTGATGCACCAATAAAATGCAGATTCATAGTCGACCTGTGTGCCCAGCCCCTTTTCGTAGAAATAGGCGAGACATTTTTGAGCAGCGATATTTCCACCTTCAGCCGCATCCAAGTAGCAAGCAAATGCTTTTTGATAGTGAAATTTAATGCCTGATTCATGCTCGTATAAACAGCCCAAGTTGTATTTTGCATCTGTATAACCCATATCAGCTGCTTTTTTATAAAACTCGATGGCTCTTTTACTATATCTTTTGGCACCGAAACCATGTTGATAAAGAAACCCAAGATTTTGTAAAATATCGCCGTCAGGTTCGTCTCTTGATTGATATTTCCTAAACTGCTTAGCATAATAGTCCAATGCACCGTTCAAAATTGGCTTTGATTTTTGTAGCCTATATTCGTTTAATTCTCGAATGCTGTTTTTAATTTTGAAATCTTCGTTATCCCATTCTTCTTCATCTTTGAGTAACTGACCACGACAGTGCATCATGAGGTCGTTTTGGTAGTGGTTATGAATGCGTATGAGAGCTTTTTTGTAACCTTGAATTGCTGCTTTAGTATAGTATTCGAATACTTTATTATGATCCTTCGCTTCGATTCCTTGTCCAAGCGCATACAAATCCGCCAGTCGAAACTGTGCCTCCATGCTGCCTTGCTCTGCTGAAAGCTGTATCCATTTAAATGCTTTGAAACAATTGTTTTCGAGATAAACTGAGCTGAAATAAGCTTTTCCAACTGTGAGCTGAGCATCAGAGTCACCAAACATTGCATTTTCAATAATAGTATGATCAAGCTCAAGGTCTTCCATTACATCAGCTATAAAAGTTAAAAGCCCACAAAAAAAAAAGAAATTACACATTAATTAAAGCTCACTACTTTTTGTTTTTGAAATACAAATATATATATACCTTCTTCGAATTGAAAAAGGGTATCTTCATCTGATATTATTTCTAGAGTTTCTGGGTGAAAATATTTTCCTTTATCCAGTAACAGATGGTCTAAAAAAAATTCAATAAAGAAAAATTAAATCAATAAAATGTTTATCCCGGATTTAATCAGTAGTTATGACTGAATAGTAATATACCTTCATCATCTTCCTCGAGCATCGTTGTTATTTTCTTGAAAACTTTATACATTTTCTTTTTCTTGGGGCGTATTAAATAAAAAGTAAAAAGAGGGAGAAAGAAGAGCAAACTATTTTTGGCTCAGCTTTTATTGCTTTGATAGAAAAAAAACTTTTTGTATTACACACCTCTTTTTATCATTGGCTTCCGAGAAATCTGAAAAAATATTTGTGATATCATTTTAAAGAACAATGTGTTAGGTCATTGCAATCATACTTTTAGTCTGTAAAATAAATCGAAGAGGTTATTAATAAACTTGATACTGTTTAGCATCAGAAACTACTATAGATTAAGACTTTATATAATTTCTCGATAGATGTGGGTTTCTTCTCTACATAATGTTTAGATAAGGTACGTCCCCCAAGGAAATTTAATCTAATTAAATCCTCAATATGTAGTAGAGATCGCCATTGCAAAATAATCAATCGTAAAATAAAGAAATCACAGAAGAGAATGGTGTTACACTTTCGACCATCAGTGTACCACGCTTTTTTTTAATTATTAAAATAGATCCTTCAGACCTTGAATAAGAAAGGCGTATTTTGCATTGTAAATATTTTAACATCATTTTTAATTTAAATACAATATATAAAAGATCACGTTAAATAAGTTATCATCACAGAAAAATTTTTTACACTACTTGATAGATGGGTATTACAGTTAAAAATTGATTTACTGTTCAACACAAGTTGATCTTTAACCGGTGGGAATAGTAGGGTGACCTATACAAAAATTATGCGTGATTTGGTCTACTTTTCTACCATTGATCATTATACGTTTTATAAATAGCAATTAATATTTCTAAACTAACTATCCCCACTGGGTGACAAGTCCTCAAAAACACAAAGTAAATGAATAATACAAAAAGAAGTTTATAATTAGATATACAGTATGTGTTGAACCACTTTCTTTTGTGTGAATATTTACCATTGAGATAATAATAACATTAGATATAAACGCTCTTATCTTCTTAATTTTGTTTTTCTTTAGATCTTTGATGTAATTCTTTTTTGCATCCTTTCATTTGAGACCACATTTATGGTTATGTTAACCATTCTATTTATACAATAAAAGCGAAAAATTTAGTGATTTTCAAAATGCAATAGATATTAACCAACTGTCTGACAAAACAAAAAAGAAAAATGGAACGACAATGGTATTCAAAGTTGGTCCACGTCAGAGTATAGGCAAGATGTAACGCTTGGAACATCTTGTCACGAGTTCACCAAATTGAGTATTATGAGAACAGCCACAGACGTATGTACCACATCTACCGTCTTGAAAAAGTTTTGGTGTTTGTAAGTCAACATCACTCCGTTGTTTCTGGTTAATACGCGAGTAGAATACGTTTATTTCCAAAGAAAAAGAGGTGAATAGAAGGATGAAAAGCAAGTAGAGAAAAATACAATTCTGCAATAAAAAGTTTTTATTTTATGGTATGTGATAGTAGTTGGAAATAATTAAGGTCTTATCTTTGACAAATAACCTTGGTTGATAAAATAGCTTTCATGACATATTTATTGGTCTATACATTCTCATTTCAAATAAAGGACTTGATCAGCCATTTTTATCTACCATTTTTGGAGTGCTTAACTGACCTGCTCTGTGCAGCCATGTGTAAAGTCTAAATCTCTGCTATTTTGAATTGTTTGTTTAGTTGAACCTTATACTTTTCTAACATGATTCAAGTATTAGCATTGAGTAGAAGTGTTTGCAAATATCATTGATACTAGGATCAGATAATGAAATGACTGCATTTCAAGGTAATACTTGATGAAGGTTGATTTTCAAACACAGTTGTGATTTCAAAAAAAATATTCTCAATGCGTGTATTTGCGCTTTTCTTTTTTATTGACCAAAAATGGCGTTTAATAGTTTATTGAAGAATATTATTGCAAAAACAGTTCAAGAGTACAGTGAAGCTGCAAGTATCGATCCAGAGAAATTTGAGCCTGGAGACACCTACACGGATGACCAGTTGAATGTTGTCCTGGAGAAGCAAGAAGAGCAAAAACGAGAACTATGGGCCGAGTACTACAAAGTAAAAAAGTTTTTTTTTTTTAAAGACATTCCGTTCAGTTTTAATAATCAAATAGATTCTAGATGAAAGAGCAAATGAAGGAAAGGGGAAAGGATAAAGTGTTTGAAGAAAGAACAGATAAGAACTCTCAGGTAAGAATGGACATGCTCTAAAGACTGAATCAAGTGGAATGACAACTCAAATATTGGAACAAAAAAGCTGGCACTTGCAGTTATAAAACATACAGAAATGCTATCAGAGGAGATTGCTAGACAAACTGAGCAAAAAGATGATGTGACGCCTGTGGAAGAAATTGAGGCTAGACTGGCGTTTAAAGACGAGTTGCAAAAACAGGTGACAAGCATGTCAATGGCTCTAATGTATATAAAAAATGAAGGAAAGGAGCTTGAAGAGAAAATAACGAGGTAAAGAAGGGCATGGAATTGGAAAATCAAGGTAGACATGGCGTTATTAAAACAATGATAGAGAGAAACAGAATTTAAGACAAGCAAACGAATTACAGGAGAAGCTCAAGACCATGCAACCTTCTAACAATGAAGCAGAGTATAAATCTTAGTTGTAAGGAATGTGGCATTGGATAATCAAGCTAAACTGTTACTTATTAGTGAGATTCAAGAGCATATCAGAGTGTTGGAAGGATGCTTTCAAGCGGAACAAAATGCTTTGAAAGAGTTTTTAGACAGATACTTTCCTCCTGATATTGAAGCAAGTATTCCCTTCTGAATCCATCATGTACTGTATCTCATCGTTTATTTACTTAGGAATTACCTGATCGTTTAGAATACCAGCTTACAATGGTGGACATCATTGAAGATTTAATGAATACAATTAGTAAGGACACAAATGATCCATACATGAACTTGGTGCCTGGTACTTACTGGCCGCCACACGTTCAAACACTCATCAGGGCACGCATTGCACAATATCATCCCGACGACCCATCAAAGATTCGATTGTGTGATTATTCTCTGTAATTGTATATTATTAACAAGACACTTTATTTGTAAATGCTTGTTTAAAGCTATCCTTTTCACTCTCTTTCAAATAAAATCGCTTAATATTACTCCAACCATCCAAAACATGTGCATCCATTTTTTGTGTAGCCCAAAAAAGTATAGACACGGCGTACACATCGACGGCACTTCTTCCTCGCTCAAGAATACTATCGCGCTTTTCTAAAGCAGCTTCAGTGTCGGTGAGTAATTGAGTCCATCTCTGTTTGTGTAGCAAATGAGCGTCATGATCAACCAGCATGTGTGCACGATCGTCATGAATCTCCAAACGTGTTTTGTATGCTTCCGCAAGTTCGGGATGTTCCCTGGCGTAGGCAAGTACTTGCTCTCTTGATTGGTTTAAATTGTCTCGTGTCTTTTGGACATCCTGTGTTGGGGTTTTTTTGCCTGCAATGAGTGAAAGTACTCGAGTCTGACGCCACTGCTCGACTTTAGCAATGACTTCAGGTTCGTCTGCCAAAAACAATGGATTTGTTGGAAATGCCTTATCAAGATACGATGCAATGGCCAACGTATCTGGGGTTGCGTTTTCACCATGAACTAACGTGGGGACCTGACCTTTAGGATTGAGTGAGATATACCAAGGGGCGATGTTGTCAGCACCCATCTTGATGGGCTTTAATTCAACTTGGTCTTGAATACCCTTTTCGTGGATCATCAGCGCACCTACGTTGGAGAATACGGATCCCGGATTATAGTAATAGCATAACTTCTTCATACGAGGCGACTGTTGATTGGCTATTGTTGATAGTGCTTGTTTCCCCAACAATGACATTGACTCTAGAAAATAAGGAAAGCGAAAGAAGGGATGTCAAGACTGCTTTTTTTGCATTGCGAGTGTTATATATATTATTTCGGCCTTTGTGTGACTTTAATTCGAGTTGACTAACTGAAATAGATGGAATGACGGATTAGTATAAGGGTAAGGAAATCTGACAACGAATGAACAAATTAGTGCGATAGCCAAGATAGTGCACTTGAAGTTTTCAATATTCAAAACTTACCAAATAAATGGGTGAAGAATTACGAAAATAAACTCTTTGCAATTATCGATCAAGATATTGGTTAGTAGTATCTTTTAGCAACTACCCCATCATGTCAGCGAGATGGAATGCATAATAATAATACAATAAGCAATCCATGTTAGAGGTAATAAGAAAAACAGTGATTGGGCCAATCAGACATTGATATTTGCACCCAACTGAATGTCAAATGTAAAAAGCTGCTATTTTTTGTTTTTATTATTTTACATAAAAATAAACTATTAAACATGAGTAAACGTTCATTTAACCTAGACTCACTCTACCAACTATTAAAGGGTCGTGTATTTAGCCAAATCGATTATCGTGCCTGGTTACTCGATTGCATGGAGCATGCAACGTTGCCACTTCACAAAAACTTTAGTCTTGTCATTAACGAGTTTGTACAAAGGTAGTCTATTGATCTGTTTCCAAATGCTGACTTGCTAATTACAATATTTAAGCTCTTTCTTGGTGGATCAAGTAGAAAAGATACCCGAAGAGACGATTGAGCCTTACTTTAAAGATTGCAACAACATTACACCAACACAAATACTACTGCTACTCTATTTATTATCATACAACGACTTTATGATTGCCTCAAAGACGGAACCAAACATGATTGCGCTTGTCAATTCAACAAGTGTACAAAAACCAGAACCCACAGGTGAATAGCAACACGTGGACAATAATACATTAATACTCATATAAATTTAGAGTACTCTTCTGGGCTATTAGAGCGTATACCTATCCGTTACATTCTAAATCACGTCGAACAACATCAGCACGCTTACACTTCGATTTATCCCGACTTGCTGGCATTTACAGCAAACCTGTATCCCGAGATGTTTGATATCCAAAGCTTTTTAATCCAGGAAGGGATTGAATCGGACCCGTTGTGGAACTTGGGCGGTAAATGGACGGATCAGATCACTGTTGTGGATTCATTACGGGATATATTGAAGCAGTGGGATACTAATCCTACATTGGTGTCGGGTGTATTGACACAATTAATGACAACATTATCAACGTGTCATGTGGAGGAGCATGCTAACTGTATCATGTCAGAGCTGATGGAACCATGTCTGAGCGGAAGGTAAAGAGGAAAAAGATCATTTACTTATTTATTTATTTATAACGAGTCTATGTTTAAACAGGTTGGATGTAAAGGTGTCTGATACATTTGTATTAGTGTGGGAGTCATTCAATCGAACAATTCCTCACAAGCTATGGAAGTTGACAGTGCATTGGATGAGAGATAGAAGCTTGGATGATGAAAAGTAAGAAATGAATCAAATTGATACAAGTTGCAATTAAACTGGATGCATACATAGAGAACATACATTCGATGACCTGATACAGAACCCCGATATACTCTTTCGTTGCGATGCTAGGATATTTAGATCAGAAATACTATTGCCCATCTGGCTTCATGTAAGAACGTAAAATCTCAGTTTGTACGGCATTATTCACCCTTGGTTTCATTAGATATTATCTTGTTTACGTACAACTTCAAAGCATCGCATTTGGAAAAGATATCATACTGTATTCCCGCGTACCCAAGTGAGTTGGTCATTTGTTTCACCATAAAGACAAAATGCGTATTCATCCTCTTCTTTTTTTCTAAATTGAAGCAAAATAATAGCATCAACTCACGCAATGTATTAGCATTAACCAACGCTCAAGACACGGTGATGCTCCAACTATTACTTGAACTATGTCTTTCAACCAGCAAAGATAAAGAAAACCCAACGGCGCTTGAAAAGGCACGCAAATTAATCTGCAGTTTCATCCATGGTATTTTTATAGATGGTGATCGTGAGATGCTATTAGCCAAGATTCTGCACTTCCAGACGTATTCCATCGATCTCATTCCCATGGTAGTTGAGCTGATACCTTCAATTTACATTGTATTTTCATTTATACCAGAATTGACTCGACAGCCTCAGGTGGAAAAGCAGGTATTTGGAATACTGATGGCATGTCATTTATGTGAAAAATATCCACTTGAAAACTAGTAAGTCCACTCTTCAATCACAACACTTGTTTTATCTAACACATACAAGTCAAGCAACAGCTGAAAAGCATGTTTTACCACGTTTATTAAGGATTGCGTTTCCTGTGGGCAGAGAAGGCCCACCATCCAATGTATGTGTCCCTTCTGAATATCTTGTACAGGCCATTCCAGGCTTTGTACATTTGGCACGCGCATTCCCGCATATTGGTCCACAAATACTTCAAGCATTCGATGGTAAAGAATAGAGATTTAAAAGAAAAAGAAAAAGAAAAAAGAGTATTAACTATATAAACACAAGATATTGCAAATGGTTTGCCTGCACCAAAACAATTTATTGGACAAGAAGGAAACAGTAAAATCATTCTTGTTCTACAGTTGCACAAGGTATTGAAGGACTCGAGGGATCTTGTGCAGAATCAAGTCAACAAGATGGACGAGGTCAACAAGGTCACTCTATAGTTTACGATGAAACGAAATAAACGAACGATTGTTTTGTAAATCAACACTTTCCATCTCGTGTTCTGGGCAAGGCACAAGTGTGTTTGAATAGAGCCTTAGTTTGTCTTGAATCACTTTGGTATAACCGTCTTTAAGTGTATACACTTGATCGAGTTTGAGTTCTACGATAAAGGAAAAATAAGTCTTGTTCTTTATATTGTTCTCTTTACTGTTTACGTTGTTGGGTATTTAATATTATGCAACCAGTGTCGTCTGCGATAATGTATTCATAAATAGTGATGGGCTTTACTATGGAATGAGTTTAATAACAAGTATGAGTGGAAAGCTTATATTGTGCTTTACATTCATCTGTTGTCTTTAAGGAAACGAGCAATTCGGTTATTTTTGCAGTTGTTTCTATTCCATAACTGTCAGGCACAAGACTTGAAAGTGAATATAAGCGGGTCATTGATTTTATAGTAAAACAATTCTTTTTTTAATGATAATAAGAGCAAGAGTTGCTGTTTTTTAAAAACCCTTTTTTTTTTTTTTAATTTCAAAATTATTTACAAATATTTCCCAATTTCATGTTTGTTTGTTCAAAGACATCTACTTGTTGCGTACGTATTTACCAACAACAACAGCGTGATCTCTTTCATAAGGTTCCAATGTTAATTGTTCTTGGGGCTTGATTCTTTCTTCTTGAAGCTTCTTGACTTCACGAGCAAAGACAGTGGCAGCATCAACAGTGGAGTCGATACAAGAGGCCTTGATGGAAATGACAATGTGACCATCGTTCTTCAAGAAATGGTGAGCATTCAATGCAATGATACGAGCTTGATCGGGTTGGGCAACATCGGCAAAGATGACATCGACCATAGGAATAAGCATACGGTACTTTTGAGGGTGACGGGCATCTTCAATGATGGGAACAACGTTGGTACGCTTCTTGGCCATGTTGATCAAGTCACGACCAGGACGGTGAGAGAATTCAACAGCATAAACAGCTCCCTCGGGACCAACAACATCGGCAACGTGAGAGACAGAGGTACCGGAAGCAGCGCCGAGATACAAAACCTTCTTGCCAGGTGCAATGTGGATATGATCAACACCACCAAGAACGGCAGCAGCCAACTTGGATCTGAAGGGATTCCAGACACGATATTCAATCTTGGTACCTTCGGGTCCATCGATGGAGATGCGCTTCTCACCATAGACGGCTTCACCGGGAACGAGGTTCTTGGTAACCAAAAGATCTTCCTTACCACGGGCAATAAAGATACCTTCATGTCTGTGGGGTTCGACAATGACCTTGGCGCCTCCTCTGGCGCCTCCTCTGGCACCGCCACGGCCACCACGGGGTGCTCCACGTCCTCCACCACGGCCGCCAAAGCCACCACGACCTCCACCTAAAATCAATCTTATTAGTATGTATTATATTTATAAATACAAGTCCAAGAGCTTACCACGGCCTCCACGGTCTCCTCCGAATCCACCGCGGCCTCCACCACGACCTCCTCCAAAGCCGCCACGGCCTCCACCTAAAATTGTTCTTATCAGTATATATTATATTTACATACAACTTCCAAGATCTTACCACGGCCACCACGATCTCCACCGAAGCCACCACGATCTCCGCCGAAGCCACCACGGCCTCCACCACGACCTCCTCCAAAGCCTCCACGGGAACCTAAATCGAAAGAGTGATTAATTATCTAATGGTTTATAGATCTACAACAACTCACCACCACGGGCACCTCCACGTCCTCCACGAGATTCATAAGCCATTGTATATATTTCCTCTTTTTTTTCTTTATGTAGTGTGTTGTGTTGTGGAATAGAAAGTCGGTGACTTTTTC
>VCJL01001679.1:87693-106544 GCA_024139405.1 Backusella mclennaniae | reverse complement strand
CCAAACTATTAGGGCCACTGCTAAAAAAAAAAAAAAAAAAGAACTTTTTTTTTTCATTTTTATAGTACCCTGCCCATTTTTGAGTGGGTATAGTGTTATAACAATTTTGTACTTTACTAATACTATTATTTTACTTTACCTTAATCTCTTTACTGAATTGAGACACAACTTCATCTATTCCCGAATCATTGTAGCCGACATCGATTTCTCCCAGTTTTTTTTTTAGATATATCCTAAACTTTTCATCCAGATAAGAAGAACCAGCACTCTCGCAATCACTGGATGTCAATTCTTTTAGCACCAGCTCGTCTCCTAATTTCTCGTGTAAGGTAACTTCATAAGTCGCCAAGTCGACGGTACCACCACCAGCATCACAAATCATAAATCGCTGATGTTTTTCCATACGAAACTGTTCACCAAAGTATTTTTCACAATAAATAGCTGCAGCCTCCGTTTCCGTGATAAACATGAGATTTTGTTGATCATCCCGTGAGCCTAGCTTGGCTCTTTTCACAGCTTCCTTCATTGTGTTTTTGGCTTCGTGAGACCATGCTGGAGGTAAGGTGATGACAAAACCTAACCTTCTGGGATCCACTTCTCCAACTATATTAGTCATTCTATCAAGACCTTCTTTGGTGAAAGCATGTAAAAAATCTGCAACAGCATCCACAACTTCAAAGTTTTTCATATTTGCCCATGCTTGTTCTGTTTCTTCAAGGTCGTGAGCATGAGAGAGCAGTAGTTTAAAGTGTTTGAGTAAGACACCATCAGAATTTCCTTTCATATACATGATATTTGCTTCTTCACCAAATTTCCCTTTATATTTCATATCTTTATCGTAATAAAGAAGTGTAGGTAGTTTTGGAGAATTTAAATAGGATTGCTTTGGCCTAAAGGTAAATAAATAATAATAATAATAAACTTTATCATTAAAAAAAACCTTCCTTATTATGCTTTTTGATAATAAAATAAAACTTACCATGATTTAATGTCTTTGATGATAAGGTTATGATCAACATCCTTTTCCGTTGTCTTAGGAGGCACAGCTGCGTATGCAAAACCGGAATAAGTTGTTCCAAAATCTAGTAATATGTTAACATCACACAACAGTATATGTCTACTAAAAACCAAACTGAATATAAAATCTATGTGTCTTACCTAACCCAATGATATAATCCACATCCTTAAATTTTGTAGTTTTCCACTTTTGAATAACTGATGCGTTATTTTCCAGCTGACCAACCGATTCTTGACGTTCTGATGTTTTTTCAATTAAATACGGGACAGCCAACTTTCTATCCCGAAGTCCGTATGATACAAGTCCTTTTGAGATGACAAACGTGCTTGCGATGTAGGTGACATTTAGATTGGAGTTTTTAAGTCTGTCCTGCAGTTTGTTTTTCAAGTACGACTCATCACCAAGGGTGCCTGATAAGAAGATACCACCAATGCCTTTGGAGAACTTGTCCTTAGTGGATTCGATTGCTTTTATAATAAATTCGGCTACATGCCCAAACACTCTTTCGCTTAGTTTGTCATGAGGAAAGACAAAATTATTGTTAACGATATAGCTAGAGTCTTTCATGTTGTCAGGTATTTCATTCTCGTCCAAAGCACATTTGTATTCTGCAGCCTCATCACTGAAGGTTTGCTATTTAACCGTGTTTGTTTATTTTTTCCAGAAAAAAGAACACCGTATATTCCATGTGAGCAGTCATGCGTAAATAGAAATTCAAAGAAACCACTTACCTTTATATTTTCTACGTAATAGTCAAACAATTTTTCTCGAAGGTCTTTTAATTGATTTGTACCACCTGACTCGTCAGGAAGCATATAGCCCAAAAGGTTTCTCATTTCGATGTTGAGGTCAATGGTTCCGCAATTTCCAATCGATTTATCAATATGCGATAAAACAGTTCCTGTTTCGAATAACTCTTTAGCCTCTATTGCCGATACGCCGAAAACAGTACCACCAATATCACACACAAGATAAGGTTTTAATGATGGATTTAGCTGATTTTTTGATTCAATGCATTGTTTTAAACAATGGTACCCGGTGGCTTCTGATTCCGTAATAAAGGAGAGTCTTCCCTCGGGAACATCAGACTCAATGATACCAGCCATGATAAGTGCCTCCTTCATTTTATCCTTGTATGGACCGTCTTGGTTGTCTGGAATGGATAATACATAGCGAATCTGATCTCTTGTAAACGTTTCAGCTTTAGCGCCTTTTTCTTCTTGGTTTGAAGGACTTTCTGATGCTTCCTTGTTTTGGAAATACTTTTTCATTTCGGATACACCAAAGCTGTGCACATGCTTTAGGTAGTCAGCAACTAATCCAACTGGGGTTAAGCCTTCTGGTAAACTTCCTGGGCTTATTTTTTCTGTCAAATAAGGTTTTATACTTGGGGCATAAAAAAGGGGCTTTTGTTCATCCTCTTGTTTTTTGGTGAGCATCTCGCCACAACGCGGAAGGGTCTGTATATCCTTTTCATAAATAATGGATGAAGAGATTCTCCCGTTAAAATCGTTGGTATCTGTGTCTCCCCTATAACCCATTGATAAGTCTTTGAATCTGGATTTGTTTTGAGTATTGGTAAATTGAAATCACATACCATTTGCTAATGGATATAATGTCGTTTTGATTATCTACATGCGCATATGAAAAGCTGGTGGAAAAGGTTCCGAAATCTATTTTTATTTTCAAATTGAGATGAATTAACATTGTGGGATAAGTGATTATTATAGTGTACCTATTCCAACTATGAAGTTATATTTTTTAAACATTGCCTAACGCACAAAAAAAAATAGCAGGGAAGTCTAATAGTATGAGAAGAATGTAGGTATTGCTGAAAGAAAGGCACTTGTTTCTTTTTATCTCAAAGTAAAAAAGTAATTAATGTTAAATTTGGTGTAACAAAGGGCGAAGTAATCTATAAACATTTTACGTATTTTTTTTATAGAAAACTATCACCAAAAAAACTACTTAAAAAGGTATTGTTATTCTCCCTTACGCTATTAGAATAGAAAGGTAAGTAAAAAGAAATACTCAAATGGGAAATCGGCAGATTACGAAAAAAAAAAACAAAGTTTTGTTATTGAACGTTGCACAAATTAAATAAGGTTTTCCTAATGTTTGAAGGTATAAGTATATGGTAATCGTTTATGTATATAGTAGAGCCCTCAATTGAAAATAGAATGCATTTAGCTATGATACAAAGAAAGGAATATAAAGGGGTGCTTTTTGATTTGCAATTTGTTTTGTTTTTGTGTTGTTTTTCAAATGAAGATTCCTGAAAAGGAATCTATTCTTATTAGGGAATTTTCATCACGTTCTGTGGCTCAGACAACATCGGCCTTTTCCTCAATACAAAGCTCATATCGATTGATTGTCATTTTGAAATGATACTAACAACAGAAAAAAAAAACATTTTATCAAATACTTTATAAAATGATAAAATTTAATCAAGCTATACCTCAAAACTAAATGTTTTTAATCACAGGTTGAATCTCATTATGATCTTAAAACCATGGTACTTTATGTGTTTGACCATCTTGTGTTTGCTTTCCATTGCCGTAATGCGCATAGCTCAAGACATGCAGGTCCGATGCACAAGAATATGTCATATGAGTATTTGATGATTATTCATTATAAACTCGGAAGATACCTCCTAATAATAAACTTGTCTTGATCATATTGTAGTGCTAAATAACGCCTCGGAATACAATAGAGATTGAATTTCGGAGGACTCCAAAAGAATATCCCGAGAATTACGTGATTTGACTATTGTACCTGGTTCGTGCCTTTTTGGTCATACTAAATGGTAATTGGCTGGTTCGGCCCTTCTAACAATTATGAAGATGGAATATAGAATAGGTACGAGTATGAACAAGTATATCTATTGATGGAGCGTTGCTATTAAAAATCTCTAACAATAGAAGTTTTTGAAAACTAGTAGATTACTATTTTGATAAATCCTTATTTCATTCTCAAAGTGCTATGAGTGAATGTCATTGGCCAATTGGCTTTTAGTACTACAAAAAAAAGAGGTACAATAAAATCAAAAGGCACAAAGTAATTTACTTTTCAGGATATTGCATTCGGAAGCACATTAGCAGATATTCTCCACGAGTGCCTTTTTTCTTTTGAAATGAAAATAAATTCTTTTGTTTCGTACCTACTATACCCAGAAATTGGGCTTTCATTGTGCTATTTTCATATTAATTCAAAGTCTCACGGGCATCTTTGTACAAGATGATTTAAGTAATTCGATATCAATTGTTTTTTCTGTATTGGAAACATGACATATAAAGAAATAAAGAACCAAAAAAAAGGGGGGGATTCTTCAAATGTTAGTGGTATAGTACGAAATGTTCCTTTTTTACGATGACAATCAATAATGATATAAGCTGAGGGTGACGTTTTAGTTATAGAAAAGCGAGCTTATAAAAAAGGTATTAGCATATGGATCATCAAAATAAAATTTATTTATTTAGGGAATGATCTAAGAACCATATACAAAACAAATGAGCCCATTGCTTGTTATTTGTATTAAAAGCTTTATGGATGTAAACAGGTCTATGGACCTGAATACACCAGACACTGTAAAAACAATGAAATTAATATAGAAAATTCTACACTGAGAAACATGTGCTCTCTATTTCAAGAAACACCCCCCACATTTGAATAATGAAAACCAAAGGAACAGAAATTGGTATACAAAAATAACCAAACATAAGCTCGTTTTTGGAAGAAAGTCTTACACAGTTTCATAGAGCTGCCCACTAAAAGCTCGGTAACAAAAACAATGCAATTGATGATGTTTCTCGGTGGTTCAATATAAGACTTTGGTAAATTCATCCACTAAAGTATTACTCATTTCTTATTCCTACTTTTTAACTTCATTTACCCCTTTTTTTCGGTAAAATGCTGGAGGTGAGGATGAACAGTGGTTTTTTTTTCCCTGTTTTTATTTTAAAAAAAAAAACTTGGATGAAACAAAAAGCTACCAAAGTTAAAGTGGCTGAAGTGGACAGGAACGAGTATATCTTTTTCTATTTAGGAAAATGATGATGTTCTATGACCTAAGAAATAACTAGTATAACGAACCATGTCTTTCTCATTAAACTTTTCTATGTTAACAATGGTAAAATGATATTACGTAAAGGATGTTTTTTTTAAAAAAAAACGTTGTTTCCTTTTAATCCGAAATAAGCCAATAGGCGGAGTATACATTTTCCAGTCATGCAATGTTTCTCACTGAGAGCTTGACTTTTGCAGGGTCCAGCAATTTTAATTTAGGTTATTTACATTTATATCAAGTAGATCATGGGGAGATCAAAGTTTTTTCTATTTTTCTATTATATTTTCTTTTGATATATGAAAAAGAAAGGTGGAATAGAGCATTATTTACATTAAAGCCTGCCTCGGTTGGTGCATTATTTCTATCATTTATTGAGGTTTCGAAGATTCTAAAGAGTAAATAGAATTTACCCGTCTTCCTCTTCCATGAAATATAAATGATATTGCAATTTTTTTTTTAGTCAATTTGCTAAATGAGTTTTTCTTTTTCTTTTTTTTTCTTTAAAAAAAGAGGAAAAAAGTAGTCAATGATCTTGTTTACCCTTGGATTTTTTCTAAGAAGAAAAATTCAGAGGAGACCCTTTTTTTATGTTTGCCCTGAAAAAGACCCTTTTTCAACATGAGCGAAATCAAGTTAACCTCTTATAAGCAATCATCTGTCCCCCTTTCTGCTGTGCAACTATAGTTTCTCTGAATTCCTCTAAAGCTAAAATTAAATTGGGGTTTGGATTTTAAAATAATCCCCACAAAATGATACTTGACTCGCGTGCTTACACACAAGGCACATTACACTAGATATAAGTGATTATTCTTCTTGATCTTTCTCTCTCTCGTGGAACTTCATTTGAAGAGACACTAAAGAAGAAAAACGTGGAAACAAATCAATATTTTGAACACTAATTAATAACTAAGAACTTCTATGTAAAGTACAAACTTTTGCTTCCCCCCCGTCACAAATAACTAGCTTAAACCTTTTCAATCTTGTATTTTATTCACCATTCAAAACGAACTTTGGGGATAAATGGTTTTCTATCAAAGTGATACACATTCGGAGCGTATTACTCCACTTTAAAAAAAAGGGTATTTGTACAAAAAGGTATGTTTTTCATTCAATAAAAACGCGCACAGGGATGTATTCCGAAAATAATATGCCATCTATGACAAAATGATATCAGATAAGGGAACTCGAAATACTATCATTAAAGCGCACTTGTGCCATCCCATTATTTCTTGTTCAACATCTCATTTGCTTTATTAATAAGTATACCATATATGTACGCTCACTCGGAGATAAATATCAAATGTATCTATTCCAAAGAAGTGTTTATATTGCCACTACCTTGTAATGACGATGCTAATTTTTTGTTTCTTGTCTTTCTTTACCATATCGAGAAATCATCTTTTTTTTTTTAAAAAATCATCAGAAGTAGTACATATTTCATTCTTTTAAAGGTATATCCTTTCCTCTAAACGTTTATTAAATCTATGGTATGTTAATAAACAGAGAATATCAACAGCAAATCAAAAACTTTCTCTCTCTTTGAATCATATGTTTGACAGTTGTATGACTAAAAAGCTTTTTTTTTGTTCCACGGGAACACAAAACGCCGATCATGAACACAGCTCGAATCGTGTAACATTTTTTACACCCCACACTGGAGATACTTTTTTGGTAAAAATAAAAATAGGCCTTTGGATATGGCTAAATAAAAGAGGTGTTCACCTTTAATGTTTTGTGAAATAAAGTCGATGTACTTTTTCCAATAATAAAATGGGAAGTTGATGGGAAGGGTTTCAAAAGGACCCTTTTTTTGTTTAATAATGATCGGAAAAGCAGAATACCTAACTTGGGGGGAGGGTGCAGAGGAAGACAGGGAAAATGGCGAGAAATGAGAAAAACTTGATAGACCCTTTTTTTTTCTACGGTAAAGCAACTTTATTTCTTGCTTACCAAATAATCAGGAAAGAAATAGTTTTTCTTTTTTTCTACTTTACATAATACTCTCGCTGGAAGAAAAAGGGAAGAGTAAGGGTTTTAAAGGGTGCTTCATAAGGGACCATGCATGTTTTCCACCAAATAACACTTATTTACAAGTAATTTCCAGCTGTGTAGCCTGGGAAATTCTGGGAATGTATGAAAGGGTGCATCTATGAACGCGAAGGGTCCATAGCAATACGCTGGTTTTGATAGATTTAGCTCAAGTCGCGAAGGATCAATCAAAAGTGAAAGTAAAATAATTGGACCTTCTTAGGGTCAGGAGCTTTTGTTCATTTTTTTTTTTACAAGACGGTTAGAAATGGGCTGATTCAAACAAAAGGCAAAATAAATAAAAGTCAATGTAAACAAAAGCTAAAAATGATTTGTCAAAATAATAAAGGGCCGGCGTGAAACCATTTCTCTTTAACGGTTAGCCAATCGCCATTACAAAACCACGAGTGGCTCCTCACATGAAAATCCTATGGTGGTGTTGTATTCAATAATTTACGAACTGAGTTCATTTGGATGAAAATATTTAAAAAAAATGTGACAAAACACTTTTTTTTTAATAGTGAATAAAGAAAGATAGAATGGACTTATTTATCCATCATTATTCGAACCGTGGGATAAGATTAAGTGTAAATGATATACATCATCATTTACCTGAATTATACACCAAGACAATTCAACTTTTTGGAATTCATGGATGGAGCGGAACGGAGAAGTACCTCAATGCCCAATGATTGGTGAATGCATTACCATATTTGTGACAAAAAAAGGAGGTTCTCGCTTATTAGAAAACCCCGTTTTTTTACGTAAGGGTCCGCCATGTCCCCCCACTCCACCCCCCGCTTTAATAACCCAAGTGCTACCATAAACTTTATAGACAAGAAAATAAAGAAAAACTAGACACTAAAAAAACCCAATCTATTCCTGCATTGATTATAAAAATAACAAGGGAAAAAGAAACCTCAGAATTTCACGCCAGGATTATAAATTCGGATCGGTACAAGGCTCCACGGATTCGTATAGTTCTTTTAATTTACCTGAATACTCAAAAGTTAATTTCCCATTAATTCTATTATTGATAAATCCAATGAGAAAATGGAAGAGTTGTTGCTGATCAGTTTTGTTCTTTTTTTCTACGATAGGGCCCTTAATGGACTCAAATAAATATAAAGAAAAATGGTTGCCTGACATTAACCGTAAATCTTCTTTTTATAAAGTTTGAAACAAACTTTACTTTTTAAAATCCTTCCCCTTTTTGTTCAATTGGGAGTTTCGAACAGAAAAAAAAGGGTCGTATCGTTTGCTGAAAAACATTAATAATGATTCTACAGGTTCCTCCAAGCCATTGGTTTTGTCATGTTAGGATAGTATTCAAAAAACAAAAGGATTTGTTTTACTTTTCAATAATGATAAGCAACATATTAATTTTATAAAAATAAAACACACAATAAAATCATATGTTTGATAAATAAAAACGCAAAGTGAAAAAAAAAAAGGATGCAGTAAGGATAATAATGACGATGCGGGTTTGTTTCTTACATACACATATGTTCCACCAGGAAAGACCCTGAATACAATGACAATTAAAAACAGAGAGAGTGATAAACTCAGCTCTGGAGAAAGCGGAATTATCTGGTTAGGTGTCAGTTTTGGGTGTACAACCCAAATCCTAAAAAAACATTTAAATACAGGACTTCGCGCTCTCATTTCTATTTTTTTTTTTCATCATCAATTGAGATCTATAAATCAGCAAATAACTTATCCTTTTCTATTTAATTCTTTGCTTTCTAATACATAATAAATAATGGATTCGAGGAACGCTAGCCTTCGTCCTTTTGTCATCTTCTGTGCTATGGTGGCATCTTTGGGTTCTTTCAACTCAGGTTTCAATACTTCCGCCTTGAACATTCCAGGTGGTAATGTCAGAAACTGCCCTGGTGTGCCTGCCGGCGAAGTTACTTATTATCCTAATTCTCCTCTTCCTCAATGTCTTCCTATGGGTGATTGGGTTTGGTAAGCAACTTTAATATTTTTTTTTGAGAATTTATAGATAGATCAATCAACTAACTCAAAATATTTGATATAGGGGTGCTGTCAATGGTATGTTTGCTATTGGTGGTCTTTTGGGTGCCATGTCCAACACTTACATGTCTGAACGCTTCGGTCGTCGTGACTCTATGATTATTATGAACATTACTTTCTTTATTGGTGCCATCTTGCTTTCACTTGCTACTACATCTGCTCAGTTCGCTATTGGTCGTATCTTTGTTGGTATTGGTTGTGGTTTCATGACCTGTGTCATTGGTATCTATGTCGCTGAAATCTCTCCACCAAAGTACCGTGGTGCTCTTACTTCTCTTCTTCAGCTTTTCACTACACTCGGTATTCTGATCATCATGTGTATCTCTCTTGGTTTGAACTCTGCTGTCGGATGGCGTATTGTTGTTGTCATCACCATTGTCCCTACTATTGCCCAGATGGCCATCCTTCCCTTCTGTGCCAGATCTCC
Organism: Backusella mclennaniae; assembly: GCA_024139405.1. NCBI lineage: Eukaryota > Fungi > Mucoromycota > Mucoromycetes > Mucorales > Backusellaceae > Backusella > Backusella mclennaniae. The sequence goes on along the minus strand of VCJL01001679.1, from coordinate 96,965 downwards.
TCGTTGGTTGATTTCCAAGAACAGAATGGATGAAGCTCGAGTTGAATTCCTTCGTCTTCGTAATGGTGATGTTGAGGCTGAATTCACCGATATGGTCTTGGGTCTTACCAAGGGCGGTGACGATAGCAAGGCCGGTCTTACTGATAAGGATTCTGCTACCGGATTTGACGATGCTGGAGAAAAAGAAGCTGGTAACGAAGTCGGTGCCTTTGAGTCCGAGACCAAACTCAATCTTATTCAAGTCATGTCCATTCCCGTCTTGTGTCGCTTGTGTCTTAAGCTTTTCTTCATTCACTGTCTTTCTCAATTGACCGGTATTAACGCCATTATGTACTACTCTACTACTATTTTCGAAGTCTCCTTTGGTGAGACTGCCAAATACGTGAGTGTTGGTGTCTCTGCTTTGAATGTTGTCATCACTTGTGTCGGTCTTTCCTTGATTGATCGCTTGGGTCGTAAGACTTTGTTATTGATCTCTCTTGTTGGTATGACCGTCTTCCAAGTTATCATGACCATTGCCATGCGCTACGAGGTCTCCGCCCTCCAGGTTGTCTGTATTATGCTTTACGTTGCCTCATTTGCTATGGGATTCGGTATGGTTCCTTTTGTCATTACTGCCGAATGTTTCCCTACCTACGCCGTTGCCTCTGCCTCTTCTGCCTGTTTGGCATTGAACTGGCTCTGTAACTTTATTATCGGTCTCATTTTCCCTACCTTGTTAAGTGCTTGTGGTCCTTATGTCTTCTTGATCTTTGCCGGTCTTGCCTTGGTCGCATTGGTCTTTGTATACATCTTCATTCCTGAAACCAAGCAAAAGTCTCTTGATGAGATTGGTCGCCAACTTGGCTGGTATGGTATCAACGTCGAAGAAGAACTCAAGAAGAAGAAGTAAACTTCTTTATTACACACACATATACACATATTCTCTCTTTTCCCTCCCATCTTTTTGAAGAACCCTTCGGGGTTTCTATTTGTATTTCTAGTATCAATCACACTTTTATCTTTTTTTTCTCAAATGTACTTCCATTAAATATTTCATACTTGTATAAATAAACACAAAAAATTACATATAATCGTTTTTAACTCATTAAACAATCATGTTTGAAGTTTTATTTCTTCCTCTTTTCAGAGATTCATTTAGAGTTTTATAAATTATATAAATAGTTTTTCAAGATGGAGATTGGGGTTGTGTGACGATATCCAAAATATCTTTTATTCCAGATGCGAACACTTGGAGAAGCTAGACCTCAAAGTCGGAAAAACTCCTTTCTTTAATAATCTAATAACTTGTCCAATCAAAATCTGAGATGTTTGAAACATGGCACAAAAAGAATGTGGACCCAATTTGATCATTTCTTGGAAAGGCTTTCGGTTCCATTTTACCGCAGCGAGATGTTTGTGCACTCTATTACTAAAATTAACATAGAAAGGAGTTTTTTTTCATTGTATCAAACATAAAAATAGTATGTATCTAAATACACACATAGTCGCAAGATGTTATATTACTTTGAAGGAGTTGCTGTTGTTGTTTTGCGGAATATTGAATATAATTGACATGTTAGATAAAGGCTTATGAGAGAGAAAACAAAACAAAAAGATGCAAGTTAATTAGTATTATACTATTGGAGAATATCCTTAAAAATAGTTTTCAATTTGTCGATTGCAAAGACTACTCAAAATGATAGACGAGTATTTTATGCCCTCAGATAATGAAACAAACACCAATCGCGATAAACATCACCATCATTCTAATGTAATTACTGGAGTCTATATATGCTACAATTATGTTTATTTTTCAAGCCCTATTGATATGAAAATGAATAATATCTCATCTCTACAACCATACTATAACGTAATGGAGATGTTTTCTAACACGGCTTGTTGGAAAGTGATACATTTCAGAAATAGACTGTAAATTCAATAAAGAACGGATAGTTGATGGATTGGTGCCATTCCATTTTGAAAAAAAATTGAAAGGTTTTTTTTTATTAAGGTACCTATCTTGTTAGGAAGATAGACTAACTCAGAACATAAGATATCTACATAAAATACAATATTGGGGATTAGATCAAACAACAAGTAATACATGCTGAAGGAAGATGTGGGTTATTTAGAACGAATTCACTTGTTTTGAAGATATAATGTTTTGAATTAGTTAGGTAAAGTTTCTCGAAGACTTTTAGTGTCATCAGTCACTTATTAAAAATATTCAATTTAATTTTTATTGCAAGGATGCAGCAAACTATAAGCTATCGTAAAAGTGAATATCGATTAATCAATCATATAGTAAAAGTTAGTTTATCAAAATTTTCCTTGTGGTAAAGTATTTCAAATGACTGCACTCTCCTAATCTATCGAGTCGCTATAAGCAAAGCATCTTATTGAAATGAATAAAATAAACTCATATGTTCTCTAGTATAAATGTTGATAGTCAATAGAATGAGTAAATGACTCAGATTTTGAGATTATTTAGCGACTGTACTTTGCCTTGTAGGATACTTTGATATTGTCGCCTAAATCAACCAGTTTCTTTTATGTATAGTTATAATACATCGGAAAACATGACATTTATTTTTTAAGCGCTCTCATTCAGCCTCAAAATGCGAATATGATCTCCAATAAACTTTTCTTATGTTTATAAGATGTCAGTGAGTCTACGATAAAGGTGCAAAATATATAAAACATTCAAAGTAGGCCCCTATCAGTCCCCTATAAGGCCTCTTTAGCCTCAGTTTATTTTTCCGGCGTATAGCTGCATATGGCGTACATACTTTGTGAATCCGAAGTATAAGAAATACTAGAAGGTAATAGCTTTACTCTCATATACATATGAACTTAGTTGTATATCCTCCTATCCATTCTTCTTCACAGTCTTCTGACCATATGGTATTACTGGCTGAGTAGGGTCGTTTCAAGTTATAACAACTGCATTTGTGTTTCCTAAATAAAGGAGAGATATTTTGCCATATAATCTATTCTATTTTTTGCCTCTTGAAACGCCCTCCAAGATTTCTCTTATCAGATCTATTGAAGCACCCCTTTGGATGCAAATGATTAAATAACAAAAACAATAACAATAACAATAAAGATACATGTTGGTGTTATATAAATAAATATTTAAAAGTGACGATTAGCAGGCCCAAAAACATGATTACCCTATTCATTTCATCATATATTGGTTTTCTCTCCCATTTATAACATCTGTTCACTATTCATGAGCAAATGTAAGGCCTTTTTTTCTTTCTTTTCTCAAGAGAAGAACTCCTTTCAACATCAAAGCAGGTTAAACCAAGAATGTCGGTATTTTAAAGCTGAAAATTTTTGTCAGCGTTATGTTTATTTTTCTCTTGTATTTTCATCAACAAAACGACCATTATTACTCAGTTTGTGTGTGGTGTGTGTATGCTGTATTGGTGCTGTATTTGTCTTATTTATTGCTATTCTTTTTTATAATAGTTGGATTATCTTTGTTACAGAAATACCAGTTATTGAGATTTAAAAACACGACAAGAGCATGAACCTCGAAATGTTAAATTTAGAAGGTATTCAAATGAACTCAAAGAGCTTTAGACTCTGCGTATTTGTCTTGGACGAACTGTTATCGTGTTACGACTGTTGCCAATTTTTGGCACCTATTCCTAAAGCTGCTCATGTTTACCATACCGAGATCAAAAAACCGATGGACTTTTCTACCTTGGAGCAACAACTTTATAAAAACCAGTATGCTGAATTCAAGGACTTTGCTGCCGATCTACAGTTGATTTGGAATAACGCAAAGTCTTTCCACAGACCTTTTGACCTTCTTTACCAACAAGCGGTAAATTTGCAAACAAAATACGATAATATCATGAAATTTGTACAAGGCGGTAGCAGGTAAATAGCAATGACAGTAGCATCAACCATATCTTGTTCAATGACTTAATAATCTATCATCATTTGTATCTTAGAAAACCCAAGTTCTTCTCTACTTCTGTTCAAAAGACAGATGAATATGCTAGAAAGTCAGTGCCAGAAGAACGGATTACAAAGGCCCCTGTCCTTTACAAACAAGTGGAAACACGTTCAAAGAGGTATGGTAGTATCAGTATTTGTTGTTTCTATCTTCTTAATTGACACAATAACAACAACAACAATAAAATAGTGTGTTGTATTTCATTCAAGCTATTGGTGAAAGCGACACCAATGCTAAAAAGATCAGAGGCTTTACCAACACCCGGTTCCTATTCCAAAACATGAACTATTCATTTTTCAAATACATGGAAACCAACGACCGCGACGCTCTACCATTACCACGTTTTTACATTGCAAAAAACCGTACACTCTTACACGAAGCGCAGCAAAACCCCGATGGTCTATTAGCCATCCTCTACAACCTCAAGACTGAACCAACATCCAACCCTGACCTTATACACTTGAACACAACCGTTATCTTGACTGAACCATTGGGCGAAATTCATGGATTTGATATTGCATCAATGAATGACACTGATAACAAGTATGAAAATTGCCCCAAGGCTTGGATCAAATTAAGGGCAATCAAGATTGTACATAATGTCGATACTATTATCAATACGACGATGGAAAAGTCATTTTTTAGGAGAGCTTACAATACTTTTCGCATCTCTCCAAAAATACCCGCAGATCTAAAAAAGATTAGAAACGACCAGGTTGCAAAGCAATTTGTGAGGGCCATTCTTGACCCAACCTCGTCAAATAATGGAGTAACGGAAGGAACGGCTAGTGGACCTGTGTTGTCAGAAATTGTAGAGGAATTAGGATCAAGTCAAAGTGGAGGGAATAATGATGTGATTGGAGCGACAAGAGTAGAGGAAAACGTATCTAAAACGCCAACACCGTCACCATCACCATCCATACCATCTGCTCATTCTACCCAATCACCACCTCCTTCATCAATACCAAAAGCAGCACTTAATAACAACAACAACAACAACAACAATAATAGCACCACCACCACCACCACCACCACCACCAGCAGTAGTAGTCCAATCAACAAGGTGAATAACACTGGTATAAAAAAGGTGATCATGACAGTTGAAAAGAAGCCACCTACTGCCGCGCCACCATCCAGTCCCACACCACCCAAAATCGTGATTCCTAAAAGATCAATAACATCCATTTCAGCTGCTAGAGCCATGATTGAAGGTAGAAGCCTACAGCAATCTCAACAAGAGGCTGTCAAATCACCAGTATCATCGAAACCATCATCCGCAGTATCATCCCCAACCCAATCACCTTTGACCACGTCCCCAAAAAAAATCACCTTATCTTTCCAACGTTATCTAGAAGGGGAGCAGGATGATCAAGTAAGCTCAAAGGAGTATTATTTGGAGAAATCAAAGGAATCATGGAAGAAACTAAAAGAGTGTAAGTTCTTATTTTGGAAGGGTTGAATAAGATTTTTGATTTATCATTGTGTTATAGTTGCAAAAGAAAAACATGTCAAAATAAGCAACATAAAAGACTACATTTACAACACATCCGCATTCCCTAATGCCGAAGGATATTTCAAACATGTCTATTACCTACGCGATGACAATGAAAAAGTCATCCAAACCTTCCGACGCATGACCATCACTCAACGCACCACCGAAATTGCTAGTTTGCTCAACTTGAAGGGCTTGGATCACGTTGGACAGATCACTGAGGTACTACAGGAAAGTCATGGTGAGGTGATTGGTCTTTCTATGAAGCGCTATCAAAAGACACTCAAGCAGTATGCACATGCACACTCACACCATCGACTGACTGCGCATCAAAAGATGGATTTGATTGTTCAAATGCTGGAGGCAATACGCACCATTCATTCTGTTGGGCTTGCGCATCGTGATTTATCCGAGGTGAACTTTATGGTGGATGAAACGGAGGAGACGTTGGAGGATGGAAGTCTAAAGGCTAATCTTTATCTGATTGATTTTGGTAAATCAGTGTTTATAAATCCAAAGGATGTGAAGCGGTGGTGGACAGAACATCCAACTATAGAGAACAATAATACTAGTAGTGGAGAGGCTTCTATTAATGACAAGACGACGCTAGATGGTGAAGTGGTGCCAAAGACTCTGGATGAACTGGAGGCATGGTGTGAACGTCTACCTTGGATATACTCCAAGCCCGACCATGGATATCGTCTGTATCGCTCAATCCAAACCCTTCCTCGCAGTCGGTTTGACAATGATGTCTTGCTATGGCTTGTCAATCCTATGGCCGAGGACATGTACTCCCTTGGTACCATTATTTGGAAGATCTTTGCCGAAACGGAGCCCTGGTACGGTATCCTCGACACTGATTTACGTAGTCTAAGGGAAACAGTCTCAGATGATTATCTGATAGAACAAGCACTTTTAAGGGAGGTTTCTGGTAAACTCAGTCGAGATTTACTTTTGCAGTTTCTTAAAGTGGGACCAGAAAACCGCAAATCAGCTGTGGACATCCTGAAATGGATACAGGAACCCAAGATCAAGAAGAAACTCATACAGGAATGGCAGGAACACTCGCCTGTGGGTCGCCAGAAGCGTCATGCAAAGGCATCAAATCGTTTTGAGGATGAACAGGCGAATGAAGCAAAGATGAATAAGAGAAGAAAAAAGCAGACATAATATCTCCCCTTTATATAAAACATCAGAAAAAAGAGAGAAAAATGTACATATGTTTTAAAAAGAGAAAAAAGAGTAAAATATCACACGCTACATGATTAATCATATAATCTATACATACACTCAAAAAAAAAAACTAAACAAGTTTATACTCTCCACATTACACACTCACACACATATACATACACACATACACATCCGCATTATTGTTCTATGTATTCAAATAATAATAAATAATCTGCACATATTTATTTTTTTCTTTACTTCTTTTGTACACAAGCAAAATCCGTTTTTTTTTTGTGTGTTTTTTTTTATCTCTTCCACAGATATGATAACCACGATGAATTTCTTATATGTATTCGAAAAATTGTATTTATAATAATTATAACAGTAATTAAAATGGTAGAATAGACACTGCTCGACCACCAATATATGAGAATCCGTATCTCAATGTAGGCACGCCACCCGGGATATAAGAACCAACATACCAAAGCAATGCAACAATCTGAATGATGGCAGCAATGATTGTAATGATACCACTACGAAGCTAATAATAATGGTTATTTCATCATTTTATGGATCAAGTTTCACTCCGTCACTTACCCCAATCGATGCATATAAAGTTAAAACCATGGATCCAACATAGCTTACTGTAAAGGGTAATCTCTCCATGGAAATCATGTGTTTGATATGAGACCAAGGTCCACGTAATAGAGCTATACTAACAAGCACCAAAATACTACCCACTGTTTTTGTTTTGTTTTGTTATTTTAAAGCCGTTATTCCCATATCACCCTTTTATTCCCGTATCTTACTTACATGTGAAAGTGGCTGCAAATTTACCAGGGAAGATAGGAAACATTGGTATAAAGAAAAAGGACTAAAAAAAAAAAAGGGTGAGCCTACTATGATAACAGTGTATGGGGAAAGCACTTACCAGAGTAAAACAACCAATGCCCAGTGCAAGACATAAACCAAAAGCCATGACTCTCTAATCATATACAAAGTATAAGTATTCATTTTTCCTCCTTTCTACAACATTCGTCTCTCTTTATGTGTGGGTTTACCTCTACACGTGAAAGTTGATAAAACGGAGGCTCCTCTTCCTCTGTGTTATTTCCAATGGGGATATAACCTTGTACTGTGTTACTGACATTAGAGAAGGTGTTGCTTGCAGATTCACGAAAGTTTTTAAAGATGCCACTTCCACCATTGCTGCTGCCTCCGTTTGCAAGAGGCAGTGAGATGCCATTGTTTCGACTGGAGGAGGATTGGAAGTTGCGAAGTGAGTTTTTAAAGGTATTTTCTATTTGAGACATATAAGAAAAAGAGCTTATATTTTTTATTTTTCATTGTCAGAAGCTTAATATTATGGCCCATCCAGTCACGGATCTCCCTTTGGATCCAAAAAAAAACAATGAATTCAGTTGATCAAAACACTCATAACTTAGTATCTCATCATGATAATAAAAGTGAAAGCAATAAGTGCACTACTTTGTGGAGAATGTATGGATAAGAACGCCAAGAAAATCATAAAGATTACTAATATAGAAACTAAGCCTAACATCAACTGGATTTCTTATTATCGATGCTTTGACTCTTTTAATATATTTTATTTATAAGGTCCATACTTATATAAAACATAATCTGAAAAACTAAGAGAGTGTTATTAGATTCAAACTTTTAGTGGTTATTTACTACCAATTCTTTATGTTTTTTTATCGTTGAGCCAAATCCAATAGTCCTGTGGACAAAATTAAAGAATAATGTTGAAAATAACCATTTGTTTCTTTTGAAATGGTCATGACTCAAACAAGCCATTAATTTATATCTGTTATCTCTGTGAACGCTTTATGAATTGTATACAATCAGTTTTCTTTTTTAATAAAATCAAATTGAACATGATACTCGAAAAGGGTTGAACCAATCAATGGGCATAGAGTAGAGGAACTAAAGGAAATTCATGTTTTACAAGCTACAAGTTGTGAGGCTCAGTGAAAACAATTATTACAGGTCTTTTGCTTTTCTTGTGTTTTGTATATGTTCGTGATTAAAGTATAACCAAAAAAAATAAATACATATTTTTTAAGTATGACACTACATTTGGAAGAGAAGATTTCTTCAAAAAAAGGAAAACCGAGTTCCCAAGTGAAAGAGTTTTTCACGACTACTTCTCCTGCCTGTTCTCCTTTTTTAGAAGAAGAGATTTTTTTCTCGAGGAGCCAAATAGTGAGTTGTATATTGATTTTTTTTTTCTAATGAAAATATTCCCTTCACTCTCAAAGGTGAGCATGAATGACTAACAGTTAATTTATTAGGAAGCGACACCGTTTATTATTTTGCTCGACAAGCTGAAGCAAAATATTTCAGTGCTCAAATAGAGCAAGGAAAAGCATGTTATGATGGATACAGTGTCAATTCCGCGTTTGTCTTGATCGGCCATTCTGCAGAGCACGGAAACATGGAAACCCAGTTCAAATTAGGGGATCTTTACGCTCTTGGTCATGGAACTACTAGAAGTATTCCCGACGCTTATAAATGGTACACAAAGTCAGCTATTCAAGGTCAAAAAAAGGCACTGGTTATATTACACAACCTTTATCAAGAGGATATCAAGATGCACTGCTGTCAAAATGTATGTATATGTATAAATATATCTAT
>VCJL01001679.1:47620-68247 GCA_024139405.1 Backusella mclennaniae | reverse complement strand
AAAAAAAAAAAAAAAAGTATCGTTACCTGAACATGATCACTTGATATACACTGGCCAAGTTTCCTGAAAAGGGGACACATAATTTTTCTGAATTCTTGGATCTCGATAATGTCAAGTATTTCCTCAACCTCATTCAAAAACATGAGTTCTTTTGGACTATTCACTTTTGGCCAGTAACGTAAAAGTCCTGCCATAACCTGAAAGCCTATACTGATTAACAATATATATGCATTTATTATTTAATTCAAGTACTGTACCTCTGATGTTAAATTTGGGTCCTTTTCCAAGAACTGTACAACACAGTATGCCAATTGAGGGTGATAAAGGGCAAGAGATTTCACTTTGTGCAAAGGAAGTAAAACTCGAGATAAAAATAATTTATGTTCCTCTTTTAGTGGTAAAGCAAACCCATTGATAATGCTACCCAAAATCTCTAAAAGCTCTGCGATACCATTATGTCTTTCAGTTTCGTAAATGAACTGGAAAAATATGTTGTTGATCGATCGACGAATAAAAGCACGCAAGTTTAGGAACTTTCCATATATTCTGTGGAGGGTTGTTTTGAGAAAGTCTCTTTCTCTGGGATCCTCTGAATCAAAAAGATCCAATAACTATGCACACGCTTATTTTTTAACACTTTGTTACATACAAAATAAAATAGCAATACCTGAAGAATAAAATTGTGATCGATGCTCTTCTTTGCAAAGTTGATATTAAACTCAGGAGATTCCAAGAATCTGAGGAAGAACTCGTATACAATCTGTAAATGTGGCCATGCCTGTTCTAAAACGGGTTCATCCTCTTCTGGATCAAAAGCATCACCGACTGGATTCACTTGAGGTGGTATAGGTCTAAAAAGATTGATAGCAAACTAAGAGAGAGAGAGAGAGAGAAAAACAAGATTACACTACTTATCTTTATCCTACATCATCCAATACCTACCATATGAATAATCTCAGGATAAACAGAATCAGTAAGTACTCCCCGGTTCATTGATATGTATTCAAGAATGTCATGAAGTGTTTGACGTTTGATTTCCTTCTCACCAAGTTCTGAGGAAGCGTCACTGAAATCAAAAATGACAGTACACTGTCTGATTTTTTTTATGAAGAGATCCTGACGCATATGACCAGGTACCTCTGAGAAATAATAATAATAATAATATTATTATTATTTATAGATCCACTCAAAAGGGTATATATATATCTAGATAATCGACTTACCATTAAAAGGAGGTGTTGGTTCAAGTTGGACTTTTTCGGTTACATAGAATCTCGAAGATTTCTGTCTACGAGGTGCTTTACTAATAGGAATCTGATCAATTGGGGCATTTTTTAGTCTGTGAACATTGGGTACAGTTTTTGGCAACTCTCTTTCCCCGGCTGCGTGAGGGTTGTTGTGTGTAAAAGTGACATTATTCGAACGTGCATTTGACTTTTGCTGCTGATCCAATTTCTTTATTTTGAATTTAATAAATGATTATATCATAATAGAGATCAATTAAATAAAGGCATAAACTAACCATATCAGAACTATCCTCGATGGTTATTGCTGGTGCGTCTGTTGTGGGACTAGTGTTGCTATCGTCTGGTGCTGTTATAGTAACTGACGGTTCAGCTGGTTTATCGTTTTTCGTTCTGGAAAGCTAAATATGGAGTTAAGGCTGTCATTTTATTTATTTATGTTCTTGTTTCAGGTAAGTAAATATATGTGTGCATTTTTTTTTTAATTTTATTTTTTAAAAAAAGGATACAACTCCTTTCCATCCTTTCATCATCGTTCCTGACTGACTGATCTAAGTCAATTCAAATTCTCATCAAACACTTTCCAGTACATTCTTGGAGATTTAACTTACAAAAAAAAAACTAAGCGAGGTTAAAGAGATAGACTAGTAAAGTAGAAAGCGTCCTAAAAGATAAATAAAGCAAGGAGAGAGAGCTTTTAGCGATTTTCTTAAACACCCGCAACTTAATGACTGCAGTCACGGTAGTTTACACAATATTAAATTTAATATTTATAGCTTAATCTGGTAAAGGCACTCCTTTTGCAACAGCTGCTATTATCTTCTGTTGCACATTTTCTATCCTGAATATCTTAATTGAAATAGTCGTATAAACTTTGGATATGTTTTCGTGCATCTCTGTTGGTATATCATTTGGAAAACTTTAAAAAGTAGCAAACTGACTGATTCCAAAGTTAAAATAGAATATACTTTTTTTTTTAATTAAGCTATTCAAAATGCAACTTCCTACACAGCAGAACTATATTGCAACATTCATTATTTCTCAGGTTCTTCCGTGCTGATACTATCTTATATTTTATCTGTACCACATCTTCAGAATCATCTTCAAAAAGGACGCCAAATGATCTGACTTTAAACGCGACTTTATTTCAACTCAGAAGAAAGGGCATCACCTGCCACAGTTAATCCAGAATTTTTTTGGCTTGGCTTGAAGATTCATTTGTATGCTTTCTATTATAAACGGAAGCAAATGACCTCAAACAACTTTAATATATTGCTAACGAAAGGTATCGGATTAACAGATTTAGGCTGCAGAGTTGAATATTATCTCCATTATTTGTATAACGAAAGATGCTCTTACCATTGGTGCGGAAGATCGTAAAGAAGAGGATGATGGCACATGACGAGCTTGTTCTTTACCCTTATATTTTCATTCTTCATTTTATTTGTTTGTTTGTTTTACATTAGCTGTTGTATTTAATTGACAGCGTAGATATAACTTCAAGCAGAGACTATATCCCTTCTTATTTAAAATAGATCAACCACCCCCTGGCATGCTTGAAGTTAAGTTTTCTCTGTTTAGGAAATTAGGATGTGACTGAGTTTTCCCTTTCTAATAAAGTATTAGTGGCAAAGGCTTGCATTTTTTGTGTTCTTTTCCTTTCATATCATGAAGAAAATGCTTATCATCTCTAGTCTATTCGCTTCTATTTCTGTTAAGCACACTTTTTTTTATCTTCACTGTTAGAATTTCTAGAGCTGTGGCTATTGGTCCTGCTGGTATCCCTTGAAATCATGATTCAATCCACGATGGTTTGTTCAATATCAATACTTCTATCGTTCGTGATCTTGCTGAAGTTTCTAGTAAGAGAGGAATAGGAGAATGACTAATTCAGTTTTAGAAGCTACCAATTGAGGTAAATATGTCCTCTTTTGTAAAATCTGATGTGTTTGCCGATGAAAGTGTTGATTATTTCTCTACCAACATCAAAATTGGCTTTGATATAGTTGAAAGGCTCAATGCTCTTGGTGGTATATCATATTATGAGAATTAATCTACATCCAGAACTATTCCCGAATATTACCAAGGGTAATGCCTTCATTCAATAAATCATTTCTCAAATTCAATGTTATTTTATTATCGCCATCAAAGACATTCATGACAAGTACCTCAATAAACAGTCGATATCAATTTAGAACCAACCGAATTTCCACTTGTGAATATATGACGGTTTATTTATATAGGGAATCAGTTGTAAAAACAAGGTTCGAAATAAAAGCAACTTAAAGTTTGAAAAAGATACCACTCTCATGTGGAGTCATGTATTTAGATACTGTTATATCATTTCAATTTTAACTTCTCTTAATTCACAAGAGGCTTTGATCGATTATTTACACAATAGCTAGGAAAAATGATGCTGAAAAAAATGGCAATAAAAAAAAGGAGATGGGGATGAAAATATTATAAAGTTTATTTAAGTGGGGCTCTAACATCCAGTGTCCTTCCACGGACTCTTGCCCAATCTGTGCATGCTCTGTTTTGCTGATCACATAGCGTTAATAACACTTTTCTTTGAACCAGTTCTGCTACAGCCTCCCAGTCGCTAATTAAGTGGCACTCTTTCATTTCAAAGACTGACAGGTTTGGACAATAACGAACAAATGCATAAACAGTTCTGTTTGATATTTTGAAACAACTATTGGCTGATACTCGTTCAAGACCTGTTGAACGATACATTGCCAATAATTCAAGGCATTCATCATCGATATCACACCCTGCCAATCCAAGTACAGCCGCCTTTGTATGCCTTGCTATTAATCCAATCGACTTTTTCGTTACCTTTTCACGATCCCTGATTCGGCCAACATTTAAATGACGAAGTTGTGGACAGCTCAGAGCAATGGCTGATAGTGAGATATCCGATACCAATCCACACGCACGTAAATCAAGATGCTCTAATCTATCACAATATTCTGCTACTTTCAAGACGGCTTCATCTGAAATATGGTGACATCCAGCTAGTGAAAGATATGTAAGTTGCCTGTGGACAAGAAATGGATAGAGTGTATCGCTTGAAAAATGGTCACAGATATATATGTCTAAATGCTCCAGCTTGGATGCTATTTGGCCGATTTTTGAGAGGGGCTCATTGATTGATTTTTCTTTTATTTTGCGAACTGACAAGGACTTCACCGAGTTACGATATGTCTTCAGTCGTGTAGGCTCTACTGATGGATATTGTTGTTGCTGCCTTATAAATTCATTGTAGTCTATATTGGATATCAGTGTTTCTGGAAGTACTATATAATCCGCCTTTAAATATTCAGAACGATCTATGTAATCAACAGGTGTTTTAATTGAAGATGATGTGCTTGATATAGATGATGCTCGGCTTGGGTATCTTGTAAGCGCTGATGTTTCAAAAGTATTTCCGTCCAAAGGTGCCGGCAACCCAACGGCGAGCGCTGCGGCTGATGATGATGAAAAACTAGGGGTTGGTATAGGTTCATTATATATAACTGATGCAAATTTTAAAATGTTTTCTAAATCTGCTTTTGTATCTTCAAATGCGATGTTTCTCCACATAACACGAATAGTCCAATCATGCCACAATCGATTGACAAACAAGCACGGGTAGAGATCTGTGTATAATTTCTTTTTATGATCTTCTTGAGGATGGTTTGCTGTCAAAAACAATAATATTTGACTGACTATTTCAGGAAGCTGGGTTGCTAAGTGTTCCATAATATAAAAAGCGATAGAGGGAAACAATAAAAGGAATAATAATTAAAAAAGAGAGAATAATGAGTATAAAATAAGAAAGGATATGGAGAAAGACTAAGTAATTGAAATAGGAATGGTGAAAACGGAGGTTTTTATTGTTCAATCCATACATTCCTTGTGCTTCATAATCCAGTTGATATTACGAGTGATAATCTTTAGAATATTTTTAAACAACGAATACAATAAAATAGCTCCTTTATTTCATATGAGCATTGTAGCATGTATTTTATCTTCTTACTCCTTTTAGTCATTTATCACTCTCCTTCTATTGATATGTCTAATCATCAAATTGAGAAACTATGTAAATCTGAAATAGTAAAAAACTTAGATTTCATTAAGGCCATTACTTATGCATAGAGCTATTTTTAAAAATACGACATAGTACATATCTACAAAATATTAATATTTACAAAATTTTTTTTGCCTAACATAATTACAGTCATGGATTTGTTTAAAAGCTATTTATTTTTTAGTTCAAAACCTTTAAGATATAAACCATGGTTTTACGATGAAGTCCAAAAGGTAAAATGTCTGGTCTTTTTACAGCTAATAGAAATTCATAAGTATATACATATAAATGTCATTACGTTTATCAAAGGTAGTCTATAGTAACGAATAGCGAATTTATAGATTCCATATATATAATTAATCTCCATGATTCAAGAGTAAACAAAATGAGTTCATATATACAATCCAGTAGGCTGGTGGATGGCTAAAGTATATCATTATGCGTATTCGCAAATGAATAATTAAGCTTTCATTTCATCGTGTATGTAAAGATGCCCTGATTTTTAACGGACAAGGTGTTACCAATAACAATACTATTTTAGTAATGCACTACGTTTTTCAAGCAATTGAGAAAAAAATTGGAATTTGATCAAGGGCCCTATGAATTCGTATTTCTTGTATTTTTTGAATGGCATTATCCGCTTTATTAGCCATTTGCATGTCAGACACAAGTCTTCGTTTGTATTGAACCCCCGTGAAAATTCACTTGAAATTTTAATACAGTGACCTGCTAAGCTAATGGGTATATGTTAAAACTAGCCACAAACCATTAAAGTAAAAAAGTATATCTTAAAAAGTTGCATGAGGGCATAGTAATCTATCAGCTTATTTCATTTATTTTTTACTTGATTGTTTTATTAGTGATGAATATCCATGTTTGAAAAAGATGTATATAATGCAATGAATTTATAGCAGTTAAGAGCGATGAATATTGGCTTGGGCTTTGGGAGTGAACAATCCACGACCAGACAAAAGATCGACGAGAGGACGATGGCCCAACCACCATGCATCTAAAGGTTTGCGGTTTTTCATATCAGTAACTTTAATCAGTTCCTTGACAGGGTTGTAAGCAACGTCGGACCCAGAAACACCGACGACAGCAGCTGATTCAGTTGCCTTTGTGAGTTCAACTGGTACAGGTACTTTCTGCTTATATGCTATTCCAAGAGCTGCGGAGGTATGTTTCTCAAAGAAATCAATACAGGACTTAGCAAGGCGTGTTGCTCTAATACGATCCATAGGGCTAGGATTAACACCTTGTTGAATGTGACCGAGAACTGCAGTTCGAGAATCGAATAAAGCGTGACCTTCGTCCTTCAAAATATCTGAAATGACCTGGGTAGTGTATGTCTTACTAACTGTTTCATTGCGCAAAATTATTCTACCCTCAGATGTATCTGCCGCATCATCCATATACATGGCCATTAAATGGCGAGAGTCAGATTGAAGTCGAGAAAGGTTTACACCTTCTTCAGGAATATAAATTGTACTTGCTCCACTTGCCAAACCTGCTTCTACGGCTAAATAACCTGATCTTCCACCTTGAACTTCAACAACAAACACACGGCGACGGGATGAACGAGCAGACTGTACAATCGCATCACATGATTCAACAATAGCGTTGAGTGCAGTATCTGAACCTAGCGAGAAATCTGTACCTGGAACGTTATTAGATACGGTAGCAGGGATCAATGAAATAGGAATACAGAGTGAAGGATATTGGCTACGAGCAGCCTCAAGATTAATAACTGAAGCGAAGGCCTCAAAACCACCAATTACCAAAAGAGATTGGATGTTATGCTTTTGCACTTGATAAGCAATCATTCCCATATCAGTAGCTTCCCCAGGTACAGCACGATTAGTTCCTAGCTCTGAACCACCTCGAGGAGACCAGCCATCGACACAAATCCATGTCATTTCTTCAATTGAGCCACGAGCTAAGCCAGGAAAACCATTATTGATACCAAAAGGTTTATGACCACGGTTAAGAGCATATCTGACAGCTGTACGTGTGGCAGCATTCATGCCACCAGCCGGTGCTCCTACATGAATAATACCAATGTTGAGTCGAAGGTGCTCAGGTAATAACATAGTCTCATCATCCAGAATTGTAGATGCGTTATAGGCTTCAAATTCTTCAGCGAATTGAGGGTCACGAAGTTCCATAGCGCGAGCAAAGTTTTTCTCACCAATTGATTCTGCAACCTCATGAGTAAGCTCGACAGCTTTCATTAAAGGTCCACTTGTCACCTTATTATTACTCATACCAATCATAGGAGATGGGGTTTCCGGTGTTGAGCGTAACACTGCCTCTACTGCCTCAACGCTTTGAATAGTAGCAAGAATACGATCAAATGCTGCAGGCGAACCACCTCTCTGGGTGTGACCTAGGGTAGTTACACGAGTATCAAGTCCAAGTCGATCAGTCAGAATGTCTTTAATATGATCAGCTTTAATTGGATTCAAATTTTTATCGATTGCACCTTCAGCAACAATAACGACTGTTTTACGTTTACCAAGTTCGCGATGACGTTGAGCCACTGAACATAAAACGGATTCCCAATCGTCCTGACTTGGGGGTCTTTCAGGAATAAAGATGAAATCAGCACCTGTAGCAATTCCGGCTGCAAGAGCCAACCAGCCACAGTGACGACCCATTACCTCAATAACAAAGGCACGGGAATGAGACAAGGCTGTTGTACCAATAGAGTCAACGGATTCACAAATACGATGAAGTGAGGTTACAGCACCAATCGTTATATCGGTAGAAGACATATCATTATCGATGGATCCCACCAGGCCTACAATGGTAAGATGCGTATATGCTTTTGATTCATCCTCAGTGATTCGTCCGGTCTTTAAAAGTTCCTCATTCAAGCCACTCCATTCAGAGCGGAAAACATCAGCACCAGTTAAAGAACCATCGCCGCCACAAACAATAAGAGAATCAACACCACTTTTAATTAAATTTTCAGCAGCTTGTAGACGGCCTTCACGAGTTTTAAAAGGCATGCATCTAGCAGTACCAATAGAAGTACCTCCCTAATTTAGAAATTATGTGAATTCCCTTATCCACCTTCATTTTTTGTAACCTTACAATAGCCAAATAACCTCTAACACTCTTCCAATCCATCTTCTTGATACCACCATCAACAAGACCTAAATATGATAAATAGCTTATAAATCAACTTGCATGAAAGTATATATGCATGATGGTGTAGTACCTTGATAACCTTCATAAACAGCAAACACGTCACAGCCTTTAGAGATACCATAACGTACCACAGCACGTACACACGCATTCATACCTGGTGCGTCACCTCCAGAAGTAAGTACGCCGATTTTCTTAGTTTTACCGGATTTATTAGCCGCTTCGTCAACGGAACCGGGACCAGTAAGAGGAACATCCAGCACGCTTGGAAAAGCTGGCTTATTTGAGAAAATAAGAGTATTGTTCAAAGGATCAAGAGTATAAAGCTCGATTAACTGAAAAGTACCACTGAAAGACTTGATTGATTTATCTTGATAAGAAGAACCCAAAGTATCTAATTGAGATTTTACAGCCTGAATTATAAATATAAGATAAAAACAGCCAATGCTTAATATATTGCTATAGTGATTCAAAATCATCATTGTTAATACTTACACCAACATCAAGTACCGATAATGATAAGGCTGCTTCATTCAAAGACCAATCCACATCATCGGCTGGCCTTGGACGAGGAATAGAAGTGGTGTTTAATACAAGTCGAATGATAATATCAGTAGTCATTAGATGTTCATTTGATGCAAGCTTAAGCCATATCTCTTCGTGAGACCCGTCATCTTTAGTTGCCTCGTTCGATGTACTAAGCGTTTTAAACCCAAGTGAATTATAAAATGATTTGGTGAGTTCAAATAACTCAGTTGAGCTGGCAGTATAAACAATATGAGAGAGACCTTGTACCATACTATTTATCTAATTTCTCGACCAAAAGTGAGAATTTATTATATAATAACGTCTAAACTAACTTACAGTTGAATGAATACAAAAAAAAAAGAAGAAAAGGAAAAGTAAAAGTAAAATGGCATTCTTGTGTTTCGGTTTATATTTTTTTTTTCTGGTTTCAGTTTTTACATGACTTTCGTGACTAGTTTCGTGTGAAAGTTGCTGGTACTTGGGCTTTTCCGTTTCCAACACGTTTAAAATATTGCTCCAAGGTGATTTTCAACAACTCAGGGTCCCTAAGTTCTACTTTTGTAGTATTTCTATTATTTTTATAATGAGCTGATATTTAACAATATATCAGGTTACAAAAGTCAGTAGCATGTGCTACTTCAGACCTGATAAGTTAAAAACAACGATGTGTTGGATGATATTGTATTATTGGTACACGAGTAGAGATGAGATCTATAAAATAGGAAGGTGGGGAGGGAACTAAGGCTTGGTATGGAAAATAGCGAAGGGGATTGGATGGAAAGCAGGTGATCAGTCGGTGAAGTGGGATCCGAGATGAAAAACTTCAAAGAAAAAAAACTTTTTCTTGTTTGCCTAAGAGCATCTCCAGCGGTTATCGAAATCCGTCGACAAATTTATTTTTAAACTGCGTACAATTTCGATAATTTAGAAAAACCGTCGAAGACTTCCTAGCAAGAAACCACCCAAGGTACACAAGTGGGTCTATTTCGACGACGAATCTCTCGATACTATTGGAGATGCTCTTACCAATTTTATAATAATTATAATGCTCGAAATAAACAATACAAAAATTAGTGCAAAAAAGAAAAAGCTTTCGGATTTCAGGAGACACGAACAACTTGGAAAAAAAAACAGAGGAGACAGAAGGTTGATGGGTCAAATATTTTCATTAATTTGTAATTTTTTCTCAATTTCTTGAATAAAACAGTAGTATGGCGATCTTGAATTGTTTTGCTTTGAGCCCATGCTGTTCTTATTTATTTGTCTTCGGTGGCACATTATACTATAGCAATTCGATAAATAAGTAGCATCACCCTACTCAGATAACATATATATCTATATATCTATCTATATATTAAAATTACGTGCCTTTTAATTATCGCTTTGCCTTCCACATAAGGATACGATATACAAATTTGGAAGCTGTTCAATCTTGCAGTCTTTTTGTTATTTTTTTGGAACCTAGTTTTTTCTCTTATTCAGCAATGAACATGTTCTTATGAATAAGGAACTGTCTATCTTTATACGATTTCTAAGGCTCAACTTTTTATGAATTGGTTGGTCTCAATGGTTTAGGGTGGTTATGGTTAGGGTAGTGGGTAGTGGGTAGTGGTGGGGCGAGGTGGCACGGCCGTTAGGCCGAACGCCACCTCGTCTGAATTAAAAAAGAGCGGTGTCAATCCCAAAACGAAAAAAACGCTGTTAAAACCCAGAAAAAAACTTTGGGTGTGTAAACAAAAAAAATCGGAGTATAAATTGTGATAAAGGGTATGAAGTTTGATTTATTTGTACATAATATAATGATTAAATGGTGTTTCTAATTTCCAAAATGTTTTGAGAGTGTTTCCTAAAGATAATGATCAGTTAGTTTTGGCTTAGTTATACGATCAAAATAAAAACTTACATAAGTTAAAAATATAATCGCTGAAGTGGGAGCACTACGAGCAACAGTGATTCCACAGCCTCTATAAAATGCCTTGTATCCTCCTACTGAATAGATTTCTTTGGTGGTCTGAATAAATGTTCGTTGGCCTGACCTTTTTACTGAACCGATAAGTTGCTCATCAGTTTGCATTTGTGACTTAATCACATCTACAGGGTATAAAGAAGCATTATACGCCATTCCTCCTAAAGCACCACCCATCATCAATTCATAAGGTGATAAATCCTTCTTAAGAACAACGCCTCCGGTTTTCATCTCTCTTCTTTTTATAAACTGAGCACATGCGTATTCGTACGAGCCGAACCAAAAAGCTCCACCGCCTGCTTCTCTTAATAATGTAGCAAGAAATCCTCGATAGAAGCCAGAGATACCATGTGTTCTAACAACATGCTGGATAACATGAAATGGGCCTGTAAATTGTACGCCGTGTGTAACAGAAGATTGGCCGATTTGAACTTGTAGTTTACATTTGATCAGTTCAACGGGTGTAAGTACAAAAGAAGCAATGGCTCCAGATGCAGTGCCTGCCAAAACCAACTGACTTATACTAAGTGCAGGTAACTCTTCCTCAGCCATGTATTTTTGTTTCTCCAGCTCATCGCTTGGTGTAGAGTAAGAGCGAATCATCCTTTGTACCTGACGATAGCCCACAAACAGAGCAGCATTTTCAACCATGGATCCAACTAATGGAGAAGACATACCCTATTTTAAGCAATGATAAAGGTTACAAATTAATCTACATCTATTTTACTTGATTGACATACTGTGAATAGCCCTTTTAGTCCTTCTTGCTTCAATAAAGTTTTAAGACAATCCCAAGGTCCAGAAAAATGGGGTTTATCTAAAGGCTGAGTTTGAAGCCTCACTTTGATAGTATCAAAAGGATACTCAACAAATTTACCAACCATACCAGCAATCTATTATATAAATAAGCATCTAATACTTCACTTTGTTACAACTATAGATACTTACAGAACCAAACATAAGATCGTTTAATTGATGACGTAAATTTGATGTTGGCTCCTCTTTATGTTGTTGCTGAAATAAAGATTCAGTACCCAAAAGTAGTGTGTTGGATGTAGTTTGTGTTTCCATTTTAGTTGTTTTTAGGGAAGAGAAAGATATGAATGCAAAAAATAGAATGTGGATAAAGCCTTTTATATACTCTCACTTGTAAATAAGCACGTTTTACGTTTATTTATTATATATTTATATTTTTTGAAAAATTATACAAGCGGCCAGGACGGCAAAGAGGAGAAAAAGAAAAAGAAAAACTCTCTTAATTTTTAGACCTTTTAAGCATGTTCTCCAAAAGCCTTCTTCCTCATTTATATTCACCGTCACAAAGGTAGTACGGAAACAGTAAGTGCTGAATAAAGTTTTTTAATTGGCTAACATTGTTCAAAATGACTCATAAAGTCATTTTAAGAACAGATAACGTCCCCTTATCATGAAATAGATGCAAATCTCATTTTTTAATTGGTATTATTTAATTTTAAAAAAAATGAGCAAAGAAGGAAAACAGATTATCAAGATCTACTTTCGTTAACTGTTCATTTTTTGGCGTTACCAACAAATCGCTAAATAATTCATTTTTGTAGATAAATTGAGCAATAGAGTCGCTTAAAGCGCCCATTTCAAATGCCTTCAAACCTACGAAAATGTGTCGACTCAGGGATAAGTTAAAGCTATATGTTCTTTAGTATTGCTTCTTGATCATTCAATAAACCTATTATTTTAAAAACATCCTTAACGTAACATTTGATTTTATGAAAATGGCATATCATGCATTTGAAATTAGAAGATCAGATAAATATAGTTTTTAAGAAAAATAAGTATATGGCAATCGTACCATTGTTCTTTACGGGTTAAAATTCATCCGTCTCAGTTTAGAATTAATTAATGACTCACTTGGAAATCCCCCCTGAATATTTTGTTAGTATTAATGCAGCAATTAAAATATGCTATCTTGACTTTCGTTTTCCATTATTATCTGAAAAATCGCCATTAGTAATCAAAGTTTTATTAATCACAAGAGAAGGTTTTTTATTAACCGAAGCTCATTTTACAGCACCCAAAAGTTTTATAGTTACAATTCAAAAAAGACAAAAAACATTGGATTTTCATTGGTCTATTTTTGATAAGACAGGCCAACCCAAGAGATATCCAAAGAACTGATAAAACAAAAAAAATCTTCACAGAAATGTCAAATATCAACAATAGTATTCTTTATAATAAATTCTCTATCCTTAAAAGTCATCATGGTTTTAACGGAAATTGGTAAACTTTTGCATGTGACAATAATGGGGAAGTGGGGGTGTGAACTACCACATGTAATTGCACTAATTTTACTTAGATGTCTTCGTACGCTTGGATTTAGGATATATGAAGCATAAGACTTTCTTATTCCACCGATATCTAGTGATTTTAAGCAATCCTTTTATTCAATAATGGGATTGTATAGCTATATAAACCCTAACCGAAAATCCAAGTACATCATTACTTACCACTTTTTTCAAATATAAAATAATGTCTAGCTCATCACACCCTTTTACTCTTTTATTCTCCCGATATCTTATGCCTTCAGTGTTGGTGTTCGTTCTACTCTTCTGTCAACAGGCAAATGCTTATACAGATTCTGTAGAAGAAAGTAGCAATGTCATTGGTTCAATATGCTACTATACTCTAACTGCTTCGATTTTATGTGGGTGCTGTGCATTTTATGCTTACTTGTTTGTATCCTTCTATATTATGGCGTTTATGGTAGTTTCTGAGTAGAGCACAATAACGAAATCATGCTAGCCACCAGAGCACGTTCAGCTTGTTTACAATCACTCGTGGAGCATCTGTATTTATAGATATTATATTGAGCATTAAATGCTCTTATCTGTACCTTATCCAATGGTCTGCTCGAGTACACACTTACAAGAGTAATTCATGACTGCCCAATTCATGCAATAATAAAAATACCCTTAATTTTAATAAACTTTGTATTTTTTTTTATAAATAATGATAATGATGATAATGATAGCAATGGTTATAAACAGTATGATTTATATTGCGCTAATTTTAGAAAAAATAAAATATGCATGGATGCAGGACAATGATCCAGTATAGGCTTCTTGGAGAAGTAGAATTTGTCATACTAATTAATCTGCACTACCTCAAAAAAGATAGATAATACTCTGATCTTTTTTAGAATAACTGGAAGCACATCGTTAATTTATCACACAATAGTAAAACTTCTCATTGTGATACAGCAGGAAAAAAAATTGAAAGCTTTAAACTTACAATTTGATCCAATTCATCAGGCTGGCTACTATATTCCATCCTCATATGGTTGTTTTAAAGATGTATGTACCATTTTCACATGAAAATACTCAAGTAGACACAAATTTCATTGTTTTTCTTTTTAATATTTTATTCTTAGAATTTTTACATATATTTCTGTACACCTCAATGCAAGATCCCACATAGTGTTTATATCCCCAATTTCAGGAATGCAAATGCTTATTGTTAAATAAAGAGCCATTTCAGGGTGTCAGGAAAAAATAGAATCAGGAAGATACCTTTGCTCTTCTCTGTGTACTTGGCAAATGTTGCAGTGAACCTCCAGTTTTGATTTAAAAATAAATGTTTTAAGAACATTCATTAAGCTTCTATTTACTGACCCATTTTGGTTGCTTCTTTATATATTATTACTTCTGTAAGAGAGAGGAATAGCTGCGGCTATCCGTATGCCAGAAAATTTTAACATAAATATCTATCTAAATATACTGTTTTGTAGTTTCATTAACAATAAACTTTGATAAATAAAATCATTCAATTCTATGCATATAGTATTTGTAACTATATTTAATAACAAAGAAAATATTTCTGAGATGCTGCTTTACATTGTAGGTTTCGCCAAACAGGGAATACTGGTTTTTATTAAAGAGGTAAGAATTGGTAGGGGAGATATCAGGAGATTGTGGAGGGTAAGCTGAACCACCGATCGTTAAAGTCTCCAGCAGCCCCTTTGTCAATTTAGTAGAGTGGAGTATGGCGTTGTCATAGAGTAGGAGAAGTCTACTTCTACCAGTGACACACGCATATTTTTTGTAAATTTTTGTAACTATTTTACTTGAGAGCAGCCATATTCTCATTTTTTAATATTCTGACATGATTAACTCTGTTAAAACTTTATCAATTGAGTGGCATTACGCTTTTGTGAGTAGATTCCGAGCGAACTTTATACAGCCTTTTTTCTTGCGTTAATCAATCTCATTAGAGCCCACTTATAGTAGCAAGTAAAAATGATCTCTAAAAGAGATGAGGGGACAAAGCATTTGAAAGTTTCAAATGTCTAGTTTTTAATTTAGCATTTTGTTAATATAATAACAGTGTCATATTTGGCATAATGGCTGTGTATTAACAGGTGTCATTAAATTGTTTACAAAGGTTATGAATATCGCTATAAATTATAAAATGTCTGGAAATATGTGATTTTTTTGCTACCCATTGCGTTTTAAAAAATAGTCATTATGGCCTAATTCTTTAATAATTTTAGTGACACTGCTACTTTATAAAGCATTCTGAATAAAAAAAGAAAAGTATTAATTATAATCCTTTCATTTATATGTTACTATGGTATCAATATAACAACAGAACAAAGCTCTATAGTTATTATGCTAGTACTATCAACTATCCTGACTATAAATAGTGTAAAGAACTCAAAATAAAGGAGTTTGGAGATTTCCTGCATGAGGCTCAAACTATAGTTTTACTAAATAAATCTGATGATCTTCAATAGAAGTGAGTAAACATAAAATAATTCGAAAGAGGGAACTACTCAGGAGATGGCTGTGTGTTGAATGGGAGAAATGTGGTGGCAGTTATTCCTTTAAAATAAAATGAAGTTACATATTAAATAAGGATAAAGAATATTCAACGATTTTAACTATTGTAGAAATATAAATATACAAAAGAGGTTACAATCTTTGTATCCAGTTTGAGAAAAAAGCGAAAAATAATTTTTTTTCGGTATTGCAGATATTTTATGCTTTTTTTTTTTTTTTTTTACTACAATCTAAATAATTGACAGAGGAAAATGCACATTTTTTCTCCTTGAGAAAAATCGTATTTTAAAGGAGACATTTTATGATTGCAATATTATATGGAATTTTATTTTTACAGAAAAAAAAACGGAAAAATGGAAATGGATTTTCAGCAGTGACCATGTTTGGGCGAGTACCTTCTGGGAGAAGTGCTTCATTTTTTTACTCCATTTTTTTTTACTATTACAGAAAAACTAATGGATGTAGATATATTCCGTTTTTGATCTAGATTTATTCAGCAGTTGCTGTGACAAAATACCATCAGATCTAATAGTAGATTTATCTGATTTTCTTCTATTTGGGGGTTGTGGAAAGTCATCGAGTTCACACTCATCGTGGTTACTTATTCGAGTTGTATTTTTATACTGACTTGTCTGTGTAAACTTTGGTATATATTCCATAGTCATGATCTTTGTCACCTTGTCATTTACACAGTCGAACCATTTGAAGAATATGATCAAACTGTAAACAGTGGAATTGGTATGTATGACAAAACCTGGCTTTTCGGGTGAGGGATCAACTGAAATCATATAAGATATCTCTTCATCCATTTCTTGTTTCGTGCTTGGTTCAATATCCAGTTCGTGTTTAGCACCTGAGCGGAGGTATCTTTTCCACATTATATAAGCGTCGTTTAAAAGATCAGTCTGATTATTAGGAGATGATGCTGATGTTTTTTGTTGAAGGAACCGGCTACGTAATGTGTCATAATCAACCCAAAAATCGAGATTTCCTGCAGAAAAGTTTAAGCTCAAAAATTCTCGGAAGAGCAATAAAAGCTGTGGTGTGTTCAGTATGTTCTTGAGGATATTTAAGTTGGTAGTCTTTAACTCAGTACTATATCTATGAGACCCTGAATTAGGAGATGATTTAGCAGAGAACGATTCTTGATATCTATAGGTAGGTGACATGTCGCTTTCAAAGCTAGTTGTACATGTAAACGACGGTAAAGGAGTATACGCTATTTTTCCTGTTTCGATTTCCTTTTCCGGTGAGTTAGGGAGATAAAGTGTGCTTTTGGCGCCGTTATTATCATAGGAATTGACAGAACCGCGCTTATAAGCCATAGAGTAAGGGCTACCATGCAAAGTTTCGTATTGCTCGGATGAAAGATCAACCACAACATTAACTCCTGCTCGCGTAACATGAACGAGTGAACCATTCGCCTCAACTTCACGAACGTTGTGATGTTTATCGTCAACATATTTTATCCATCCACAATGAAGAAATCCAGTCATTATATTTTCGGCCTCATCTCTCGAAGCTAATGTGCAATTTTCTACAAGCCATTCACATGCAATTTCTGTAGTGAATATAGCACACATTTTAAATTTGCTCTTTAAAAATGGAGATCCAGCGCTTGGACCTTCATGATTTTGAAGCATTGAATCAGATTCAGTATCTCCCGAAATAAACATATCATTAGTAAGAACTTTGACAAATGGAAACACATCACTAATAGACATTCCACCTAAGGAAGGTAGACCAGAAGAGCCTTGGCTACTTGACGAAGAAATGGTTGATGTATCATTAAAGGAAAGCGCACCAGATTTCCCCGAGCGAGTTGATCCCATACGAGATGGAGGAGGACCTTCAGAAAAGAAATCAAGTTGTAATGGGTTTACCGCGGGTCCGATTCTCTTTCGTTGAGTAGCTTTTGGTTTTTCTTTTGGTTTTTCTTTTTCATTCCCTCCAATAGGTAAGCTTGCAACTAGAATTGTAAACAAGACTAGCAGATGTTTTTTTGAACTGATAAATCGATCATTCTCAGGATCTCTCTCAATGGAGATCAAAGACAAGGGCTTGAAACAGGTCATGTTGATTTTACTATGAGTTATTTCGGATTTTGTTTTTAAGCAAAAGTCTTGAAGGACACAAAGACCTTTGTTTTTCAGCCTCCAGATTCCTTTATCTTTGTAGGTTCGATTTTGATTTTCAACGGCGTTTTCAATAAGTCTTGTCCAAATCAATTGCTGTAGTAAAGCCTTTGCCATGTCTTTTTCAACGGTAAAAGTGGTAGTAGTTTTGCTTCTTTTAAGCTCAGTAGGGTAGTGCATATTAGGGGTAAAATGGGATTGAGTAAACTTTAACGAACTGAGTTCTTGGAGAGCCTCTTCAGAGGTAAACGTATCTGGATAATTTCGAAACATAAATCTGTGATTAGATAACTTTATCTGCACCAGTAAAGCAGAAAAAAGATCATGAATTTCCTAAAAAATGAAGCAGGTATAAGAAACCAAAATTAACCATGTAAAAATGGGTAAAATGAAAAATAATTACATTGACGGTTGGCCTGCCATCTATCGTGAACTTCATGCTTGATATGGATGCCATAGATACGGAATTATCATAGTCTGCCATGGTAGAAAAGTCTGTAAATTATGAACAGTAGTATTGATATTTAAATTAAAAATAAATATATAGAAAAGGAAAAGAGAAAGAGGTGCAGAATTATGTATTAGGGTTTATTATGTAAATAATTTTGAGTTAGTTTTCTCAATTAGTAAAATTGTGATAGGATATACGAGAAAAATAAGATAAAATAAGAAAAGGAAGAGTAGATTGTCCCTTTTTTTATGGGGTCTATTTATATTTATTTATTTTTACAAAAAGAAATAGTACTAAGCATAAAAAACCTGATTTATTTTAAAGTTTTCTTCCTATTCTAACGAGTTATAATTTGTATCCAGGTATATTATAACATGACCATTACTAAAACCAATATACATTGCTTTTATTTTATTTGATAAGTTAGGAATTAGATTTTAGAGATGCATTACCTGACTGTTTGGAACATAGTATCCAGCGCATGTACACCTTCTATATTAAGATACAGGCGCAAAAGTAAGATGGATCTCCTTTAAAAGTACTTTATGCTACCTTATAATACACCGTTGTTGACGTATGAGTTATTAAATGGAGTTAAAAATGACTAGCAGAATATAGCACTTTGTTTATGCACTAAAGGCATTAATTTAAACATTTATGTATTGATCGACAAATAACACTTCGGAATATTGATACACTAGATTATGTTTACAATAAATTTTCTTGTTTTCATTTTTTTTTAAAGAAATAAAATAAAAGACATTACAAACGATATATATATATATATATAAATAACACACAGATGCATATATACGAAGTATCAATTTACAATGCTTGAAAGAGATCGAACGAAATAATCTGGAGTTTAAATAGTTCAAATTCGATGAGCTTATTATCCTGCTTTTTTTGTTTCAGTTAAGATCGGTAAAGGGATTTTTTCTTTATAAGTCAATCCTTGATATAACAATAACATGGCTGGAGTCATGCAAGTATTCATACAGAAAACAGGTTCAGGAGTGAAAGGATTGAAATTGTCTCCTCATCAATAGACTTTCTCTATTAGTTTTTTTTGTATAAGATCACTAGATAGTACTATCATGAGTAAACATTATGCGCTATATGAAAACTTGATATTTTTCTACGTAAAATTGCGTTTATAGTTAATTTTTTATCATATCGCATTTACTTAAGCAACTTTAAATTTCCACCTCGATAAGTTACGTGCATATTACCATTCTACGTGGCAAAGAAGTTATGCGGATAGTAGTTTATTTTTTAGCCAAATGAGGGGTCGGGCATTTGAGATTCACGTGCATCTTTTTATTTTTGGTCTTTCTTTGCCATTTTATTTTAAAACTGTTCTCATCTTTACATATTTCTATTCTAATTCATAAAAGCGACTGATGTCATAGCATGATAGCAGTAAAAATGCATTGGATGTAATGTACAATTATCTTTAATGGTGCATGTACATCAATTTGTAAAAGACTTTAATATGTCATTAAAAATGGCTCCTTTCATTTATTTTCATAGTATTGATGATTTAAGTTCGAGTATTCACTTGATAAATTATAATGTGTACATCTACATATGTTTCAATTTTGAATTAAGAGTGTAATGGTTTGTACATTTTTTATTCATCCAATCGGTAATCTAATTAGTTTCGATTCGAATGACTTTTTTTCATTATAATGGTTCTTGATTTCTGTCAAGTTTAGTTTGGTTTTGTATATTTTTCGTTCTATTATTCTATTGTTCTATTATGTATAAAATGCTGTGTTGATCAATTTTTTATTTTGTATCACTATTAAAATGAAAAATATTCATCAAGGATTATTCGGTTCTTTTTTCTTCTTCTTCTTTTCTTTTGATTCCAGACTAAAACAGAAAAAGAAGTAGAAAAAATAAGAAAAAATGACACGGGTTCAGTTCTCCTATAAGTGTTATGATCATTTAATAATTATTCTGGAATTTATATTAGGTGATAATATCAATCAAAAATTACATATTGTAGCTAAAATATAGAATTAAGTTAGCAGATTAGTCATTGGCTCTAAGACAGTTGTAGTATCTTTATTTTATTATTTGTGGAGCTTGTTTTAAGAAGCCATTTACACGAAAATCCTAAATATATACCCACGTATGCATAACAAAAGTATATACATCAGCCTATATGATGAGAACTTAAATCTAGATGAAGCTGGTGCATTAATATCCATTAACTAATTCTGGTTATTCTTATTATATATAAACGCATATACGTAAAA
>VCJL01001675.1:22076-35974 GCA_024139405.1 Backusella mclennaniae | reverse complement strand
ATTTTTTTTTTTTTTTTTTTTTTTTTTAAAAAAAACAGCATATTTCGATTTAAAAGACAGGTATAACTACCCATATCATTTAAAATGAAATGTATAATATAAACATCTATATTATACATGTATAAATAAAATATACATTGTAAACTAAATAAGTGAACAAAAGCATCATTTCTTTTTTTTTTCTTGGAAGGTCTAGCTTTCAAAAGACTAAAACAGAACTATATAAAGGTAAAGAGGCAACGTAATGTTTGTACAAATCGAGATAAATACATATATAGCAAACAATGTATATCTGAATATAAAGTGAAAAATATGATTATTAATATGGATCGAACTGTGGAGACCATACTACAACGTAAATAACACCAAATTAGTATATATTGTTTCTCTCAGCAAGTTCTTTTGGTATACTTTAGCCCGATATTTTATGTTCCGTGCGATCAAAGAAAAAATCACAAGTGCAAAACAACGGAAATTGAAATAAAACAGAAAACTTTTTTTTTTTGATTTGGATTCAAATATTCGTAGCCCTTTACTTAGCAACCGCCCTTATCAAGAGGAAAACTTTGTGCCGTGATTGAAAATCGCCTTTGATTATATGTTATAGGTAACATAACAAAAATTTGTCAAAAAAAAGTGTTATTAAAATAGTTTATTGATCGCTTTCTTTAATAGCTCTTTGTATTGTAACATCGATTTTGTGATTTACGAGAACAATAAGGAAACATAGTGGCGGTTATCAAATTGTAAAAAGCTTAAAATTAATAGGTTTTACTTTTTTTTTTTTCTAGCACGGACATTAAAGGAAGAATAGTTCAGGCTGTCCATTTGTCTCAGTCCAAGGTTGAAAAAAAAAAGTATAAATGGTTGGACATCGACTTCTAAAAAACTTTTTTTTTTTTTAATTCATTATATTTGTCTTTCTTCTTTGTCCATTTTTTTTTGTTAATAGTAGAAGAAAAAAATGGACAATCCACCAGCACCAACTGGTCAAAGCACCACACTTCCAAACCGTGACGATGCCTTTCATGAAGCAAGTTCAAATGATGATTCGTCTACACTAAATCACCAATATTATTCCGACAACACCCTCGAACGCACAGACACTCGTGCAACCCAAGGTGGATTTGGTGAACTGGATGGTAATGCCGTCGATATTGAAAATGCCATGGAGCGTTATGCAACTGTCCATCGTGAGCTCACAAGCCAATCTCGCAGGAAATCTGATGTTGAAATTGGAGAGGATTTTGATTTGACAGATTTTCTTTCGGAGCAGCACTCACAAATTGTGGAGGCTGGTTTAAAACCAAAAAATATGGGCGTGGTTTGGAAGAATTTGACAATTGAAGGCTTGGGTGCAGATGCCAAGGTTATTCCCACTAACTATACCTGGATTTCTACCTTTGTTCAGTTTTGGAAATGGGGAAAGCATACAGGCACAGACTTTACTATTTTGAAAGAAAATGACGGTTTTTGTAAATCAGGTGAAATGCTGCTTGTTTTGGGTCGCCCTGGTGCCGGTTGTACTAGTCTTTTGCGTGTTCTTTCCAATATGCGTGCATCTTATACTAAAATTGAGGGTGATGTTTCCTATGGTGGTATCGAGGCTCAAGAATTTGGTAAGCATTTTAGAGGTGAAGTCTGTTATAATGAAGAGGAAGATCTTCATTATCCTACGTTGACTACTGAGCAGACGCTTCGTTTTGCATTGAAGAACAAAACCCCTGGAAGACGTTTACCTGGTGAATCAAAGAGCGAGTTTATTGATAAGGTTTTATATATGCTTGGTAATATGCTTGGTTTGACAAAACAGATGAATACAATGGTTGGTAATGCCTTTGTCCGTGGTCTTTCTGGTGGCGAGCGAAAGCGTCTTTCTATTGCTGAGCAAATGACTACAAGAAGTTCAATCAACTGTTGGGATTGCTCCACTCGTGGTTTAGATGCTTCTTCTGCTCTTGATTATGTGCGCTCCCTCCGTATTATGACTGATATAATGAATAAGACAACCATTGCTACTCTTTACCAGGCTTCTGACAGTATCTTCCATCTCTTTGATAAGGTCATGGTTCTTGATGAAGGTCGCTGTATCTATTTTGGCCCTTCTTCTGGTGCAAAGAACTACTTCACCAACATGGGTTTCTACTGCCCTGATCGTAAATCCACTCCTGATTTCCTTACTGGCCTCTGTAATATGAATGAACGTGAAGTGCGCAAAGGTTTCAATGGAAAGGTGCCTCTGAACTCTGCCCAGTTTGAAAAGGTCTACAAAGAATCAGACATGTATGCCAAGATGATGGGTGAAATGGACGAGTATGAAAAGAAAATCCAGGAAGACAAGCCATATGAATCCTTCAGGGAGGCCGTTAGAGATGCCCATCAGAAGCGAGCTTCCAAGAGATCACCTTTTGTAGCCAGTTACTATCAACAAATCAAAGCATTAACTATTCGCCAATTCCAACTTATTTATGGTGATAAGGGTGCTCTTGTTTCTCGTTTTGGCGGTGTTATTGTCAAAGGTCTTATTATGGCTTCCGTATTCTACATGATGCCTACAGATGCATCGGGTGCTTTCTCTCGTGGTGGTGCCTTCCTTTTCTCTTTGCTTTTCAATGCTTTGATTGCTCAATCTGAACTTGCTGCATTTATGCAAGGTCGTCGTGTGCTGGAAAAACATAAACATTTTGCTTTGTATCATCCTTCTGCTTTTTATCTTGCCCAAGTCATTGCTGATTTACCACTTGCTCTCACTCAGGTGATGATTTTTAACCTTTGTGTCTACTTTTTGATGGGTCTTGTTCTTGATGCTGGAAGAGTATGTATCTTACTATCTATTATATATCTATATTTAATACTTATACTTTTTTTTTTTTATCTAGTTCTTTACCTTCTTCATCATTCTTGTAATGACCAACATGTGTATGAACGGCTTCTTCCGTTTCTGGGGTGCGATTTCTCCCAACTTCTTTACTGCTTCTCAGCTATCTAGTATATTGTTGATCGCCTGCTTGATTTACAGTGGCTACCAGATACCTTATACAATGATGAAGCCCTGGTTACTCTGGATATACTGGATAAACCCCCTGGCTTATGGCTACAAGGCCCTCATATCAACAGAATTGAGAGGCATGCATTTTACATGTGAAGGTGCAAACTCGGTTCCCTATGGTCCCACTTACACTAATCAAGCTTACAAATCATGTATTCTTCCTGGTGCTCAACCTGGTGCCTCGTATGTTCTTGGTGATGATTATTTGGCTGTAGCTTTTGGTTATTATACCTGGCAACGTTGGATTAATTTTGTCGCTGTGTGTCTCTTCTTCATCTTCTTTACAGCCATTACAGCACTTGCTATGGAATATGTCGATCTCCAAAAAGAAGGCTCCATCACCAAAGTCTACAAGAAGGGAAGAGCACCCAAGGTTGAGTCTGAAGAAAAAATGTTGGCCCAGACTGCTACTATTAATGATCAAGATATGGAAGCCGTTACTGATGGTACTACCTTTTCATGGCATCATATTGACTACACTGTTCCTGTAAAGGGTGGTACCCGCCAACTTTTGAATGACATTGGTGGTATTGTCAAGCCTGGTCATTTGACTGCTCTTATGGGTTCTTCTGGTGCAGGTAAAACTACTCTTTTGGATGTTTTGGCCCGACGAAAGACAATTGGTAAAATTGAAGGCAATATCTATCTCAACGGTGAGTCCCTCGCAGCTGACTTTGAAAGAATCACCGGTTACTGTGAACAAATGGATGTACATAACCCCAATGCTACTGTTCGTGAAGCCCTCAAGTTTTCTGCATATCTCCGTCAGCCTGCTGATGTATCTAAACAAGAAAAAGACGAGTATGTCGAACAGATTATTGAATTAATGGAAATGAAGAGAATCTCTGATGCTCTTATTGGTGATCTTGAAGCTGGTATTGGTATTTCTGTTGAAGAACGTAAACGTTTGACTATTGCTACTGAACTTGTGGGTAAGCCCAAGTTGCTCTTCTTGGATGAACCTACCTCTGGTCTTGATGCTCAAAGTTCCTACAACATTGTGCGCTTTATCCGTAAACTTGCCGATGCTGGTTGGCCCGTGCTTTGTACTATCCATCAACCTTCTGCTACTCTGTTTGAACATTTTGACCATTTGCTCCTATTGATGCGTGGTGGTCGCACTGCCTATTTTGGTGAAATTGGCCCAGATGCAGGCACCATGATTAATTATTTTGAATCCAATGGTGGACCCAAGTGCTCCCCTAACGCTAACCCTGCCGAATATATCTTGGAATGTGTCGGTGCTGGTACTGCTGGTAAATCTACCCAGGACTGGGCTGATATTTGGGCTGGATCTCCTGAAGCTGTCGCTCTCGAAAGGGAACTAGAAGATATTCACGCCAATATTGATCATACCGTTCACCGTAAAGCCGCTGCCTATTCTCTTTCGTTCTGGCAGCAATTAAACCTTGTCTACCGCCGTATGAATGCCTCCTGGTGGCGCTCCCCTACTTATAATATGGGTCGTTTATTCAATGTCTGCTTTATTGCTCTTATCTCTGGTTTCTCCTTCTGGAAGATGGGTAACAGTCCAGCTGATATGCAAAACCGTATGTTTTCTGTATTTACCACCTTGTTGATGAGTAACTCGCTTATTATTTTGGCTCAGCCCCGTTTCATGCAAGAAAGAGCATGGTTTAGACGTGAATATGCTTCCCGTTATTATGGCTGGGGACCATTTGCATTGTCTTGTGTTTTAGTTGAAATTCCCTATTTGATCATCATTGGTACTATTTTCTTGCTCTGCTTTTACTGGACTGCTGGACTTCCAAATGAACCCACCCGTGTTGGTTTCTTTTACATTCATTTCATCATGTTTTTGTGTTATTCAGTCTCGTTTGGTTTTGTTATTGCCGCCTTCTCGGCTACTCCTCCCATGGCTGCCGTCATCAATCCTTTCTTTACGTCTATTTTGATTCTATTTGCTGGTATTGTGCAACCACCCAGCGCTATGCCTGTGTTCTGGAGTTCATGGATGTATTGGCTAGGTAAATACAACGATAGTTTTTTTTTTAAAAAAAAAGAAAACTATATACTAATATATGATGATTATTATTTTTTATAGATCCGTATCATTATCTTATTGAAGGTCTTGTTGTGAACGTTATGGAAGGCATTGAAGTTGTATGCCAACAATCCGACTACATCATAGTCAATGCACCACCAGGACAAACTTGCGGTGACTACTTTAAAGCATTCTTTGACATGGGCGGTGCTGGCTATCTTGGCAACCCCAATGCCACTAATACATGTGATTACTGCCAATACACCACTGGTAGTGACTTTTATGAACAAAGAATTGGTTGGTCCTACTCTAACCGCTGGCGTGATTTTGGTATCTTGACATTATTCACTGCCGCAAACGTCGTTTTCTTCATGTTCTTTGTCTTCATGTTCAGAAAACAGAAGCGCTAAAAGGGGACCTTTCAGCGACATTCTTTTTTTTTTAAAAAAAAAAAAAACTCATTTTACATATTCCCTTTTCCTTTTTTCATTTTCATTAAAACACATAATAAATCATATACTTTTTACATTATTAAACAATAATAATAATAATAACTATGTTTATCTATTCATTTTCAAACATGTATAAAACAAACTGATCCAAAAATAAATAAAATTATTTCGATACTTCGCTTTTTTTTTTGAGTGTGTGTGTGTATGTGTCAGACTTTGACTTGGAGTTTTACAAAAAGTGAGAGAGTCGGAGTTATCGATTCGGGTACCAAAAATAAATACAAATGTATAGAATGAAAAAAATACAAAAATGGATCATTTAGGGAATAATCAATACATACATAAGGTAACAGAAGTAGGGATAAGGAAGACACATATGTATATAGAACATATAAAAGAAAATAAACCGAATTAGTTTGCAGGTTTATAAATAAAATGACAAAGCTATACTTACAATCGGACGAGGTTGCTGTCGAGTTTTTGCAAGACGCGCGCACGTATCGCAAGGGCAGCAAAAGCTCTAGATATAGAGAAACATGAATTAGTTTGACATATTATTATTATTATTTGTAATAATTTACCCTTCCGTTCCCACAAACTAGTAATTTGGTCGAATCCTGATGTGAGGGAACTGGAGCAGAAGGAGCTGGGTAGGCAATGGCCAAGGCAACGAGAGGACTTCTTCTTCTTTTTGCGGACCATATGGAGGGAACTGGAACGGAAGGAGCTTGATATACAATGGCCAAGGAGATTAGAGGTTTTCTTCTTCTTCTTTTTACGAGCCATGTGGAGGCAGTGGAAATAACGCAAGTAGTACATGCTATAGTTAGTTAAAAATGAAGATATAAATACAGAATGCTGTTTTTGATGTTCACAAAAGTTGAGGTTTATATAGCTTTTTCTGTTTTTTGATGAAAGACACAACACAATCGGGATATCGAATTGACACGTTTGATCAAATATGTCAGAGTGATATCAAGTAACCCGATGGTGATTCCTCTTTTAAAAGTATTATTTTCTTTGAAACCCCCTTTTTTGTCAACTTTTTATTTAAACCCATAAATATGCTAATACATATTTAATGACTTGTATTATAAATAAAATAAGTAAATATATCACCTAAAAAGATGGATGGTCTTCATATCTTTGCATACGAGGTGGTTTTTTATCATCATATATTTGGCATGCTCTGAAGATTTGTAATTATTTTAACATTTGTGATGTATTTTTATAAATAGAAATAGAAAAAGGGGCTTCCAGAATGTACGACTTTTTTTTGTTTTTCGCATCATCATCAATGCAATTGTAAATAAGCTTTTGGATCTAAAAATAAAAACAATCAAACAACTTGTTTCTTATATTCTCTTTTTAGCTTATAAGGTGTATATTTGGCTATCCATTAATATTGAAATAACTATCCTTTCAATCTAAACGTACCCTTCTTCTTTTTTTGAGGATTTATCGCGCCATACAATAAACAAATATTTTTTAAGAAAATAATTCTATATTAGCAATGTCATGAAATTTATGATACTAGCAAACAGAGCAATATCTGATGTTGATAAAAATATGAAATCTATATCAACATCCTGTTATTTAAAGATATAACATGTAAAAAGCTTGTTTAGTGCATTGTAAAATCATATAAAGCGATCAAAATAAAAATAAGATGTTTTTTTTATTAGCCAATGTGATATAAAAAAGTGAGAAAAAAAAAGCGAGAACCCACCCCCATTTCACCCGGAAAACATTTTATCCGAAAACATTCGGACTGGGTTTCTCACTTTTTATAAAACTCTAAGGAAAAATGTGTGTCTTTTTTGTTTTTATTTATACGATATTTAGTGACCGCCTTCAGCAGCATGACCAGCCTTGGAGGAAAGGTAGGCATGTCTCTTCTGGGCGGAAGTGTAAATGAAGTAGCCAAGACCGAATGCAACACCAACATAAGGAATTTGAGAGGTGACACGACGAGCAGTGTTGAAGACTGCGTTGTGGGCGGCACCAGCGAATGGCTTTTGTTCAAAGGGAGACAAGACGTAGGTGACAACACCCTAATAAAAAGGAAACAAGAGGTTAATACTGATGAAATAACACTTTTATTCGTTTCAATACATACTCTTTGAGTAGGTCCACCCATATGACCCCACCAACCCATATATTTCTTTCCGAGAGCACCACCCATTTTTAATGTAATGACTAAGCTATTATTATTGATTTAAAAAGAATTAGATTGAAAGAATCGAAAATGTCTTGCTTTATATATAAATAGTTTACCTGTTTTAAAAGATAAAGTACAGAGAGAGCAAATGTGCGGGGGTAGGGTTATTTGGGTACGGAGTATAAATCAAAGCCAGGACTGTGAATAACAGTGACGTAATCAATTCCATGCTCTCTCCTCATCAGGTACAAAAACACACACACGGCTCAAGATACAGATATCAATATATGTCACATACAATAAGAAACACACCAACCAAAACCGAGCAAAAGTTAAATGTTGATCTGGCTATCCCAAATCAATAAAAACAAAATAAACTTTAAGGTATATGTACATTTATTATTTATTATTAAAGTAATAGTTATTATGAGAAAGTGACTCTTGGTGCTACATCTAGAAAAGGAGGATGTTATCTTGGCATGTTGGTCCCTGAAATAGTGTAATAATAGTAGAAAAAAAAAAGAGAGAGATATATGTACAAAACACCATTATATTATATTACATTATATAAAAATCTAAGTATACTTTTTGGGTGGAGGTGGAAATGGACCTTTGACAATAAAGCGTACAGCATGTCTAACAACTCTATAGAACTTGTTTTTTCTTTTTGAATTTTTCTTTCTCGTTATAAATCTACAAGACCTTAACCAGGGATGAAACATGACAGCCTCTAATGAAGCACGTGAACTTGCTGGACAAATCATCTTTTGTAGCAAGTCCTTTGCATCTAATTACAAGGTAATAATTTTGTTAATTTGGTTATAAGAAAATGTATGTTAATGACAAACCTTCCGACACATCATTGGGTATATCTAAATTTGGTATCATCATTCGTTGAAAAAGTTGTTTATGATTATTGAATTCTGTAGTAAAGGGAGATCTACCGATCAGGAGCTCATAGAGCGTTATCCCGAGAGCCCAAACATCTGCCAATTCATGGTTAAAAGTTGTATTGTTATTTACAGAAAACTCGGGGGCAATGTATTGTGGGTACCTATTTTTACAATATTGACAGGTATAAATAGCATTTTCTTTTTTTCCCATCATCACCATCTTGTTTTCTCCCTTTGTCACTCTCTTGGATCACTCACTATTGCCTACTTTTTTCCTCTCCTATTTTCATTTTATTTACCCTTCAAAACCGAGATGGTTCATTTTTCTACCGTTTTTAAGGATGAGTTGTACGCCACAAATGTTTTCATTCTGGTCAAACAGCAATTCAAATACTTTTGGGTGTTCAAACTTGATTCCATAATCGTAGGCATCCTGAACCATTCTACAAAATATTTGTTTCGATTCAAGCAACAGCTCTCCCTGGTCTCCTTGATTAGGTTCTGAGATGATGGATGGGCTTGGAAGAGGAGGAGGAGAGACCTGTATTGTTTCGTTACTATTGGATGAGTTTGTTTGAGATCCGGGCTCGGATTCTTCGTAAATGATGTGCAACTCTCTCGATGAATGTGAATGGTGAGGTATATAAATAGACTTTGATGGAGTATTCTAGATATGTATATAAATCATATATAAGTGTTTTTTTTTCCTATTACCATTCTAAAATCTTAATATATAACTGTTATACCTCAGTCGAGCTTGCCTCGGAAGTATCCGAGTAGCTTGTATCATTATCCAAATGAAGAGATTCCGGTGGAAGAAAAGGCAATGGTGGTCGAGACGGTGATAAATCTCTCCATTTTTGTATACTTTCGTCTGTCGAGCCTTTCCTGCTTTTATTAGTAAAGAGTTTGAAGAGAGATTTTAAGTAGCGTTTAACATGATTAGGCATCCTCTGAGATGCCTATAACAATACACATATAGTCCAGAAATGAACCTGTATTTATAACAATAGATACAATGATATAGAAATGTATATATACACACGCTAGTATGTGTGTATATAGTAAAAGAAGAAAAGAGAGAAAAAGAGAGAGAAAAAGAAATAAAAATAAAAAAAAAGAAGTAGTAGAGAAACAACAGAATAAAAAGGGAGTTTGAGTTCAACAAAGTTCAAGGTTATACGAGTAAGCGAGATAAATTTACATTTTCGGCAAGCTAAACCAACGACTTCCGTGGTTCCGGTGCGATAAATGACAGCAGTTTGTCTTTATGTGTATTACAAATAGAGGACTTGATAATGAGAAAAGTTAGTTATTGGTTCCTTGAGGTTTCTTTTTATTTTCGGAGCAAAACTTTATATATGTATAACAACTAACAATTTTTTATTGTTTAAATGAGGATGAATGAATGAATGAATCGAGTAATTGCTGATTCTTAAATCACAAAAATGTAAATAACAAATGACAAGCATGGAGTCAAGAATAAAGAAAATTGAAAGAAGAAAAGCAAAGCAAATCAAGGTACATAAAAAAAGGTTTTTCTTTTTTTGTAAAACAATCTAAATTTACCTTTTGTGTCTTTTTATAAATTGAAATTTGACACCTTGTGATATGGCCAATGTGCTATCTTGCAGTTAATGTAAATAATAGAGATATAAATATATATTTTATACTTATTGGCAATTCCCACTTTTAGTAAATAGTGTATACTTAAAAAAAAAAAGGTTCTGGAATAGATAACTAATGTGAGGTGCCTGAATGTTAGTGATCCAATGATGTTTTGTTAAAACTAGTTTGCTTTTGTTCTCTCGTCTTTTAACAATCACTTCTGCTTTGTTTGTCTATTTTACTTGATTCATATCTTTGGACCAACCAAGTGTTACTCTATTGAGCTTGGGTAGCTTGCATTATATACACTTTTATCGCTCTCAGCTATTACCTCCTTCAATGATGCCCTCGCTACACCACACCATTATGATACCATTTGATTTCACACGTCAAAGTTTGTACTTATGCTCTTCTCCAAATTAGTATTATGAAAAATATCATCCCTTTTCTCTCTAATCTCCACTTTCTGTTATTAGCCCTTGCATATCATAATGATTATTTTATTTTAAATAAAAACCTATTTTGAAACGAATAGTCCAACAATGAACATGTAATACCATGTTGGGCTCTTTTTTATTTTTTTTGCATCTTTTAGGCTTTTTCACAATCTTTCTCTTCACAATCATCCTTCTCCATATGGAAATCCAGCCATTTATTGTGGTATTCTACTCTTGATCCTAAATCGCTTTGTTGTTTGTTATTACGCCTCGTATTTCTATAGCATGTATACTTTATTGTTAATCAAGTGGATACTTGTATCATTGAATCTAACACTGAATATTACTGCATTCATTCATTCATTTCAAGTGAGAATGTATCCCTCCACTTATTAATAATTATTACTGATGGTATTACTAGCCGCTTGGAGTTTATTTCCAAATAAGAGTATGTCCAGACAATGTATTCCTATTATTGGTAGATTGATGTATTTCTGAAAAGAAATTGCAGCCCTTTCTATTAAATGATAATAAGCAAAAGATAAATAAATAAATAAGCAATATGATGTGAATAAATATTCAATCTATTAAATCCGAAAATCTGGTCTCTTAAGTTCTAAATGTTCGATTTGGTGCTACTTTTTGTGCATATTTTTAGCATCAAATCTTTTGTTATCACCATGAAGAGAGGAGGAGATGTAGAAATCGGTTGATTGGTCACGCATTTTTTTTCTTTTGAACCTTATTTTACCAATGAAGAAAGCCGCAATACAGAGACATTTGATCAAAACAAAAGATCCGTGATACCAACAAATGTGGTTGGCATAAAAAGGTTTTAACTATAGTTAGAATATAACATATGTGATGTTGTTACAGTAGTATAAACAATAATAATAATAAAAAACACATATCAGCTGACAGGGTAATAGAATATTGGCGGCAACTAACAATAAAGAGAGAGAGAGTTGGAGACAACAACAACAAAAAAAATGGGCAGATTATTTAGAAGCACCGAGGTAAAAGTATAATCCGGGAAGATGGAACAAAACTTAATGCCACGTTAGAAAGCTAAAACCCGCTTCTTCAGTTTATTTTTGAATCAAAACTAATATTTGTTAAAATCAGGTCCAAATAATTTCTGCAATACAACCATTTATGGCATCCTACTTACTACCTCTTTCTTTTTTGCTTTACTTTATCATAATGAAAAGAATTAGCATTTCCACTAAATCTATGCAATTGAAATTTTAATGTAGTACAATACAATAATTTAAATGTAATATTCATAGTCACCTTTGAGAAACACTAAAAGATATATGGAAGTCATGTACTACATGCAAAAAAATTTATAGCACCCAATCAGTACATGTTGAAACCAACCAAACAAAAGGACAACTCATTATAAAGACGAAAGAGAATGAAACAATACAGTTGAATAACTTGTGAGTTTATAATCACCAAAAAGAAAAGGGAGGGAATCATTTGTTTTTTTTTAATTTATTTAAAAAAAAAAGGTGTACATGTAAAAGAGGTCTAGTTTTTTTGTACAGTACCTTGAATGCTGAGATTATAAAAAAAAAAGAAGCTTATTTCTATTGTTCTATTCAGATGGAATGATTCAAATAAGAAACAAGGAGCGAGGGAGGAAAGGGGGAGGGAAAAGCAAAAGTGGTACCATCTTGAATAAATGCACAGAGTAACAACCACTATGTATGTGTGTGTGTGTGTGTGTGTGTGTGTGTGTGTGTGTGTCAATAGCAGAAAATAAAAAACTAAAAATTTACAAGATTCTTCTACAAAGAGCTTTTTCGTTAAATCGCTTTTTTCCCGTTTTGAACATCAACTAAAAAACTTAATGGGCTTATTTTTTTTTTTTTTACTTTTCCCTTCATAAACACATTCAACTGATTAAATGCCTATTTAGAGATATGGAATATAACTTGTTCACTTGATCATGAGAATTTGATTATCATAAGCCCATCTTGATCAGAGTTCTCTATATGCCACATCATTTAATTTATCATTATCACAATGGACGTATGTTGCCAAAAGTTTTAAAAAAGAAAAGAAATATGTAAAACTAAGTGTTGTCAAACAAATCCACTGAATTTAAAGAGAACAAGACTGAGACCCTGTTTCACTGACTTTATAAAAACATGTTGAACAAAAATAAATAAAAATAAAAAAAGTGCTCACTAACTTTTAAGTGGCTTGGTCATTAGCTTCTCACATGTTAAGTGTTACACAAATATCTTGTGAACAAACTTGTAAAATCAGCTTTATCCTGCTTTTTGTACCGAGTGGGCGTTTTTAGTACTTTTCTCAATACACAGGACCTTTTTTTTTTATCTGTTTTCTTTTTCCATCTGCGTGTATAATCTCAATCATCTGTCTGTTTCTATATGTACATGTGTGTATATGTGTGTGAGTGTGTGTGTGAGTGTGTGTTTATATGTGCTGTGTAGTATAAACAACACACACGCACCTTGACTGAGTCATCAAAGTCAGTCACAGATATAAGTAGTACATGGAGTAAAAATAAATAAATAATAACAATAATAAAAAATGGAGAGGAATAATGATCTTGTTGAAAAAGAGAGAGAGATAAGGAGACAAGAAAGGGAGGAGTTCTAAAGGTGAACTAGGGTTTTAGTTAAAACAAGGCTTTAACATCCAGTGATGTGCTCTCCTAGTAAATAAAATGCAGGATATTGCATTTCACAAAAGAGAAAAAAAAATACTTGAGCTTCTAGTTAGAACGTTCCTCTCTTGCAGCTTCTCTCTTTGACTCTCTCTTTCTCTCTCTTTGTGAGTGTGTATGTTTCTCTCTTAACTCAACAAAAACTTTCTTTTTCGATTCTCCTTATATTTTTTTTCTTGTTCTCCAACCCGTTTCGATTACTTTGAACATTCCAACATTTCGAGATTGGTGGGAAAAAGTTTTTTTTTATATATAGTCGAACCACTAAAAATCACACCAAAATAAAATAGTAAAATAAAGACATTTTATTTATTTTAGCTTTTTTTTGTTTCTCATTTAATATTATAAAACTTTGTTTTAAAAAGAATACCAAAAGCATAAAAAAATAAAAATAAAAAAAGTTGAACAAAACTAACACAAAAGGATCGAAAATACTCCTTTGTATTTTAAATTGTGAAAGGGCTTCCATGCTTTTTTAATACATTCGTGGTGATAAAAAAAATAGTATGTACGCCCTGTGTGGCAGCATTTAAATGCAACCTACCAAATAAGGTTTAGTTCGATACGGCGTTTAAATATTTTAAGCTGACGT